>BMAW01020473.1:292187-322457 GCA_019974015.1 Nephila pilipes
TATCTATCTATCTATCTATCTATCTATCTATCTGTCTATCTGTCTATGTGTATGTGTGTTTTAAGTGCTTATTGTAAAAATCAATTTTATCATCCTCATTTTAGTACTTTTAAATTCCAAATCATCCTCATTTTAGTACTTTTAAATTCCTTATCATCCTCATTTTAGTACTTTTAAATTCCTTATCATCCTCATTTTAGTACTTTTAAATTCCTTATCATCCTCATTTTAGTACTTTTATATCCTTTATCATCCTCATTTTAGAACATTCCAAAAAAAAACTAAATTTATGCCTAAAACACTTACGATTATATACTAATAAAATTCGTAAGCAAATGCTAAATTTTGAACACTTCTTGTATTTTGAACTGCCACATAATTATTGTAAGCAATTTTTTCTGCACCTATGTAGACGCATCTTATATAACTATTTTTATAACAATTGTTTAGGTGTGGAGCTATTGAGGCTTGCAGCAAAAGAGAGAGAAATTATGTAATTTGGGAGAGTTTTTAAGAGTGCGAAAGGAAAGGTATCGGGATATACAAAAATTAATGTCCTTGATATGGACCAGACCCAAATACTTTTCTTAAATATAAAACAAGAGTGAAATAAATCTCTGTCATCTACTAATTCGAATAAGTTATTTTTATTTTTCGTCATCGAGAAATTAATCGACTTTATAAGATTTATTTCCTAAAGGAATCCGAAGCAATTGTATTTAGGATTTTAACCTGTTACAATCTTACTCTATCATTCAAATTAAGGATAAGATATTGATTTTATACATATTGCATAGTTTTTAAATATTTGAAAATACAATAAAATTATATATTTATAAATAATATAAATGCAATCACATAGTTGAGATAAAATTCCAATAACGCTCTTAAAATTACGTCGTATTTCTTCACCATTCCAATTCATTCAGTAGTTACAGCTGACTGAAAAGTTAGTAAAAATACAGCAAATAAGTCTCAATTAAAAATCAACTCAAAATATATTTTTAAACTCTTTGCCATTTTTTCCGAAATAATCCATAGTGTATGTATGTGTGTTTGTACATGTATGTACAATTTATGATTTTTTGTCCATTCAGAAATTACATTTTAAATATTGCATCTCTTCTTCTATGACTTTTTGTCTTCTTTATATTTATGTCACTACCTCTTATTTGATTTAATACTCTTAAAACTTAATATTCTTAATTTGTATGTTGTAAATCTAAATATTTTTGCATGTTTTGCTAATGTAATATCAATATATTTGAAAGTTACTAATTTCACATCTTAAATATATATATATATTCTTACAATAATATCGTTGAAAAATAATCGTTTGCAAATTACTTTAAAAATCATTTTTTTTAACCTCACCTCATTATCTTTAACTATTTTTAACTGACTCACAACTTTAAGAGATTAAAATTGTTTCCCTTAATCTATTTCTTAAAAATAGATTTTTGCCTCTAAATCTAATTTAGAATCTGTTTTCAAAGTAGAAAAATATTGAACAGAAGGCGCGGAAAAGTTTAATGCCCCTCGCATACCCTTTTCTAATTTAGAAAAAGAATGGAATATTTATTGGATGTTGAGAGTGCACTAAAGCTCGAACAGCAATCAAGGTTAATTGGCTTAAACATCGCTAATTTAACCCAATTACATCTCGATGTTGGAGTGACGAATTAATCCTTAACTTTAAGCACCGCCACTTTGCGTACTAAGTATGTGTCGGCACGCTGAATTCCACATTACGGGTAGTTAAAGAGTGTAACTTAGGTTACAAGCTAATGGATGTACTCGATTAGTCCTTAAAATCTTCTAAGAATTTGAAACTTAACTTAGAAAAGGTGAATACATTTGTTTAACAAACCATCTTTGAAGCACTTGCTTTTGGTTGTAGCACGAGGTGTTTGGTATTAAACGACTGTATGATCTTCTAATTACATGAAGTTAGTAATTATGTTTTCATGTAAACGAATTTCATTACTGTTAAGAAAATGAGTTTAAATCTACTCAAAACATTATTAAATGTTTAGTAATTATCTAGTAATGCGGTTTTATATTTTCAATTACTTTCATGTTGGTTATTTATATGCGATTTTGAAGACTTGTGGTTTGTATCTAATCTAAAAAAAATGTTTCCTCTTCACATTTTTTTTTGGTTTGTTTTTTGGCTGATCTGATTTAAAAAGTGTACGTCTTGTATTTTTCCAAACATCGTGGTATATTTGAAAAAATGTGAAGAATTACGAGAATAGAAACGGGCAAGGTGTGTGTGGAAAATCTATAAAACTATATTATTTTTCGATAACATTAAATTTGAATACACATTAAATTAAGATTTGACATGAAATTTAAATGGTCATTTCGGTTTTGTACGCAATTTCATTAAGTAACTAAACTTATTCCAAACTTTTCAAATTATGTCCTCTTATGCGATTCTTAGTTGCTCTTTTCTGTAGAATATTTCAAACGCATAAAACGTGGTGTAACTGTAAGACATGGGTATTTTTTCACAACTAAAACATTTTGAATTTTTCAAGCAAGTGGCATTTTCAAATAAATTTTGAACAACTAAGGGAATATATTATTATTTGATTTTATGAATGTATATTCATTACCGGCGTTGTTCCTGTAGAATCGGAGGCTCGAATTCTGATGTATCTTCAAGACCTCTCGAAGAAATAGCAATGAACATTGAATCTGCCGTGGCTTAATGTCTTTACTTGTGAATAGTACGAAAATTTGGAGAGTGGGATGCCAGCTCAAATGTAGTCTTCCTCACTTAACAATTTTCAACATTACGATGTCCATCATCCTTTTGTTGATTAAAAGTGCGACTTTGAGGTTGCCATAGATAAGTGGTTATGGTCGCCGACTCGTGGCTAGTCTTGTTTTTGTCAAGTCGTTAGTTTGAGTCATGGTACCTCTTAAGATTCGCCATGGTGCGCAACTGATGCTCGTGAAATCCGGTGGAGTCCCCGTAGGAGTGGCGGGTAGATTAAAAAGGGAGATACCAGCGCTAGTGTTATTTGACCAAGGCTCACAATTACGACGTCTGTCCCCAATAGCCCTAGTGTTGGTTCTCAGTGCGACGTTAATAAACAACATCAATAAGTGTTGCAATAAACAAACAATAAGTGTTGAGGCGTGATCAAGCCTCAACACTACTTCAATAGTTAAACTCTAGGTCATAACTTGAAATTTGTTTCAAATCAGTAACACTATTCGTAGACCAGATCAATGGCAGTCTACTTGAGGGTAGAAGCGTCAATTGACTCTTGTTTTTCAGGAAATTTTATCCGCTATAAGATAGCGAGAGCTTCTTAGCTGGGATCTCTAACTGCGCGTCACTGGCTATCAACGCGAGCCCCCTACCCCCTTTTTTTTATCTCCGATTTGAATAGCAATTCGAATAAAATATCAATAGTCATGACCACTAAACTACCACAGCAAATGATTAACTATTGTTACATGAAGTGTTAGCGATTACTAAAATATCCCATCAAGCTTTTGTCCGAAGTGAATGTTTTAATAAGTTTGCCTATCCCTTATGAATTTAAAAAACATATCCCTCAAACTTCAGATTTCAGTACATGAAAACCATTCATTAATAGACTAAAACTTCAAGTACATCATCTATCAATTTAATCATCTACCAATCAACATTAAATTTCCATATATTTTCTTAACGCCAAAATTTCACAAAAATCCAGTCAAATTTCGAAGTATTACGAATGTATATAAAACCTATATCACTAAATCTGGCAAACTTTTACAAGTCATTCTTCAAAAATCTATTGACAGTACTGAAAATACTACTATTATTAAAAATAGTTTTGAAATTGTCAAGAACATGAAGGAACAATAGGTATTCTCTATACATGGGTATGATTTTGAAGACCTTTTTAACTCAATAGATATTCAAGATTTAATTAAAGTTCTTGCAATTTTATACGATAAATATCATTTCAATCAAAAAGTAAAACGTGAAAAATTCAATACCCTTATTAAACTTGTATTACAAGAGAATTTTATAGTTTTCGATCAAAATCTCTATAAGCAAATTCAGGGTCTCCCTCAGGGAGGTCCAGCTAGTAATTGTCTGGCCAATTTTTATTTACATTTTTATGAATTACAACAAACTGATGATGATTCTTACTTTCTTTATCGTTACATAGATGATTTAATTATTTTAGGTAAAACTGAGGAATTTTACCCAAATGTTTCGTTTCATCCTAATTATTTCAAATTATTAAAAACTGATCTTAATTCTAATACAGTAGAATTTCTAGATCTTGATTTGCAAATTGTTGACAATAGACAAATTAGTAATATTTATGATAAAAGAGAAAGATTCGAATTCCATGTAATCAAAATTCCTTTTTGGAACAGTAATCTACAGAGATCCATTTATAGGAATATTTTATTGGGCTTTTTATTACGTTATAACAAATTAACCACACATAAAATAGATAAGTTTAATAACATTAAAAAATTCTTCAACAACTGTTTAGATCATGATTATCCAATAAATTTCTTAAATACTTATATACATCACAAATATATTAAACATCTTTGCGAATCGGGATCCATTTTCAAATCCACCACACAACGATAGGTCCACAAAGTCGGCTTGTTAGTGGTCTAGCCGTGAAGAATTTATTTATTTACATTTACACAGCTTACATTTTTACTCACTCTCTGGACCATTATACTTCTTTACCATACAACTTATTACCAACCAATTGTTTGCATCCTTTTTACATTTTATTACCAATCAAACAATGATTTAAATCTTTTTTCAATTTATATGGTGATGACGTGTTATATATTTTTTTTCATTTTGAGTATGTGATATACATCTTGAAGCTTAAAGAAAATTCCATCTTACTACTCACATATTTGAATCTTCATTTCTTAGAATATTTGTAAGTAATTTTTAATTTTGATTTGTTGATAATTTTTAGAATTATAGATTTTATTTTTGTAGATTTTATCGTTGAACTTTTTTGCATTTTTTAATCACTGCACTCTTTTGTTATTTGGATTTCCCAATTCAGCCTACCAAGTCGGAAAGGGGGATGGTTGGTACCATTAAACTTGTTTAACCCCGCTTATTCGGTCCTCAGCCCGATATTGCTTTTTGACTTGCTGGGTTCCATATTTTCATTTATTTTTCTTTCATTTTTACATTTATTTCTGGACTTTTGTCTTTTTAAATATTTTAAATTATTCTTTCATAAATTTTCAGTATATATATATATATATAAAGGGTTTTTGTCGTACCATAATAACTCCAGCAGTTCAAAAACCAACTATCTACTTTTAATAGATAATCTTTTTACTGTAATGTTTAACCCTTCAATAGATATGAACGAACCTAGCACGTCAACCGAATGGAATGGATACTAACAAGTTCAGCTCGTCCTAAGTTTCTCCACCCAAATGGATGCAGCCTAACCCTACATTGACAGCGAAACTTTTTCCCTATGCATGCTGATTAGCTGAGTTCATTCATGTATATTACCCTGCGTTATTCGTGTTACAAACTATATTAACTGGCAAAATTTAGTTAATTTGATAGCGTACAAATTGCAGTACAGGTAACGTAGAATCTTTTACATAGTAAAGAGAAATTGTGCCTATTCAGTTGTTTATCTAGTTATTTTCCTACGCTAATTTGGCGGGAGTTTGTTACCGAAAAAAAGGCGCATTTATTGCAATGACTGTAATGCTCCATTTTATGAGAATTTACGTTTTAAAGTGTATCACACAGAAAGAAATTTTGATAAATATAAAAATTAAATGCTTTATAAAGCTTAAAATTGCGTATTAATTAGTATTATTTTATATTAATTGCGTATTATTAAAATATCTAAATTATTTATTTAGATATTTTAATTTAGTATTTTACAAACTAACATTTATGATATTTAACATTTACTGAATTGTTTAAAAGTGCAAGTACAATTGTTGTAAATATTACATAAATATAACGCAAATAATTGCATAAGAACTCAATATTTAACAAACTAATGTTTATAATATTTAACATTAACTGAAATGTTTAAAAGAGTGAATTACAGTTGGTGTAAATATTATATTATTATACCACAAATAATTGTTTAAAAAATGAATATTTTAGAAACTTATAAATGAAATATTTATCATTTACTGGATTGCATTTAAGTGCAAGTTACAATTGTGTAATTATTGTATTAATTTTCCGTAAGTAATTGCTTAAAAATTATCTTTTAAAAGCGAGCGATCTATCCGTATCACCATCTGAAAAGGGTGATATTTTCAGAAGCTACTAGGGAGAAAAAAAGCAGCCACTTTCTTTTTTTTCCTATTCTCGAAAGAATTTATTTAACAAGAAAATTTCTCTCAGGCTTTTTCGATTTTGTGTTCATTTGTGGTAACTTGCATCATTGTTTATTATTTCAATGAATTAGACTTTTTAACTGTCGGAATGTTCAGTATGTAAATTTTAATGATCAATCAGTCTCTTTCTGTAACAACGGTCTTTCTTAAAAGTTTAAATAGTTTCTTTAACAATGATCAATCAGTCTCTTTCTTTATAAAATTGCTACAATATTAATAATACCTGAATTATCTTTAAAATAATAAAAAAAAAATAACTCTAAGCCCAAAATTAGGATGTATTTCAAATTAATTGATCTTTAAAGAAAAATTAGCTTATTTTATTGTGTCAAGTTTAAGCAATCTTCACATTTTAAAATTAAAATCAATGTTATATTTTAGCACTGAGATACCTATGTCATTACTTTATACCTTTTTTTTGTAAGGAAATCACATTTATAAGTAGAACTACTTTTCCTGAGCTATTTATCTTATAGGTGTATTTATAATTGTAGTTGATGTACTTTCCTTGCAGGCAACTTAGTTAAAGTATAACAACTGTAACTTAATGAAAATATTTTATTATTCAATTACCCTAAATCATTGTGCAAATAATGTATCATAAATAAATTTGATTGTGTTCATTTGAAAAAAAAATATTTTCAACATATAGCACATAGCCTCATTTCATAATTGAAAAACATCAGCTCTATGGATAGAACAGATTTAGCTAAAGGTGTATCAGACTTCTAAAACAACCATATTTTGAAAGAAATGTAAATATATATCAGTATAAACTTCTCTATGACGTCATACGTTTGTTTTAAATTTTAAAATGCTTCAGTGTTATACTGTTCTTTCTATTAAATTCTGATAAATAATACTATTGCGGAACCCGCAAAGCGAACCCTAAATTTTAGCAGCAAAATAACAGAATTCTAAATTTGAAGTATTTCAATGTCTCAGCTAACTTATTTCGAAAAAGAAATTCGTATTTTCGCAAGTAATACATAAAATGAATAGAAACTATTTAATCCGATGAATTTTAAAAATTAGTAATTAGGATATAAGTATAGTCACCGGATGATTTGAAAATGCATTGTCAAAAGATAAAGAGTGGAAAAATGAGCATATTTTGCAAGAAACTTATACCACATGAGCCCGTAAATGCCACAAGTGCTAGTAAAATCTGTCTAGATCATCGAAAAAGTCTTGTAGAAGTGCAAAATTTTATTTTACACTAAGCATTCAAATATTACGTTTATCTGAATGAATTTTGAGCTTGCTGATATCCATCGTATCTATTACTTCGCGGAAAAGCAAAGCAGCTGATTAAAGATACCTTAGTGATTCAATACTGATTAGACAAGAGATGAATGTGAAATAAAATGTATGAAAATATATAGGAAATATGTTCGCCCAAAAGAAGAAGTTTGTTTTTCTACTTGAAGTACTCCGTTATACGATCAGTTTTACTACACATTAAAAATTTGAAATTTATATTCGACTTGATTTAATATTTATTCCATTTTGTCTTTTTATGGAAACATCACCTAGACATAAAATTGTGGGTTATCTTATTTTGGTAAAACACGTTATTTGTTTCCTCCATCACCGTTTATAACATAAAATATTAACACGATTATATATATACAGAGTAAGCAAAAAAATGTTAGCACTATATGTGAGAAAAAACTTTTTTTTTACGGATTTCAAAAATGGTATCCCGATATTTCACTGAGAAACGAAGGAAGATAGCTGCATGTGGATTGAGGTCTTTAAGTACCGAAACATTGTACAAGAAAAATTTAGGGTCATGACCGAACGGGATGTGCCATCACGCCTGACAATTATTAGGATCTACGAGAAATTTATCCGGACAGACAATTACAAGGGGAATAGCGTTGAAAGAAATGTGACCTAACTGAAGAGAATATTATCCTCGAGTCTAGGGAGCGATCGTAGCAAGTTCAAGCAAGTCGACGTACAGATTTTCTGTAGAAACTAACATTTTGCGAATGTCACTGGTCAGAAATTTGTATCTTCATATATAGGAATGAAGCCCAACCACTTGCATGTTGTGCAGCAGCTCACAAAAACGGACAAGCAAGTACGTGTGAGTGCTGCACAAATTCTCTTAAAAACGTGGTACATAGAGCCTGATATTCCGCTCATGTTTTCTGACGAAGCAGCATTTCATAAAAGCGGCGGTGTGAACAAATACAACTGTATCATCTGGGCGACCGAGCATCCGACGGAAGTTCGAGATCACATTTTAGACCCCTCCAAGTTGAACGTTTGGTGTGCCTTCAGCAAAGTTGGTATTATTGGGCCCTTCTGTTTACCTTGCCGAAGCATTCTCAGCACGCTAAGGGAGTAACTAGAACGTACCACTTCCCATTTTGTAGATTGGGTACTTTCAGTAAGACTGCGCCCCTATCCATTGCAGTCTGATGGTTCGAGATTAGGTGAATGACATGTTTGGTAGACTCTGTATTGGTTGAGGTGGTCCTCTCCCATGGCTAGCACGTTCACCCGACTGCCAAGCGATTTTTGGCTGTGGAGAACGATTAAAAATTGGATCTACGCCAGCAAACCACACAGCGTGGAAGACGTGAAACACCGCATCACGCTCGTCATCGCTGGAATTCTTGCCTACATGGCCGAGAGAGCCTTACAGACTCCATGACTGCATTGAGAGGCATTGGTGACAAATTGAAATCCTATAATTAAATTCCTGCTTTAACTCCCTTGTAATTTAAAGTGATTAATGTTAACATACTTTTTGCCTCTCCCTGTATATAACACACACACACATATATATATATATATATTTATATATATATGTGTGTGTGTGTGTGTGTGTGTGTGTGTGTGTGTGTGTGTGCGTGCGTGCATGCGTACGTGTGTGTAATGATTTCCCTTAAACTCAATTAATTTCTTAATTTATCCTATATAATAAATACATAGTGATGTATTTGTCATTATTTCATGATGATATTCCTTTCATTCTCTTAATTTATGTGATCAAGGGATTACGATTAAAATATTAGATCAGCGTTTCTCACATTATGAATTATAAGGCATATTTCCTACCAGTCACCCAAACTCCTTGAAAAATACCTAAATCTCTATACATATATTATCTTATTATCGGTATGGTCCTTAATTTAACTTGGGGAAATAAACAGACAAAGTGTTCTGCCACTTCTTTCTTCATTACCAAAGTGAGTGGGCGTGTGTTGCTTCCGTCACTAATCCCAATGTATCTTCCTCTTTCTTGAGTGATGATAAAATGATTTCAGTACTTCTCATTAATGTTTCTGTATGACATTAGTACAACATGTTTCAGTTCAATGTTTAAAGAATATCCGAATTAGAATTTATATATATATATATATATATATATATATATATATATATATATACATTTCATTCTTGAAATTTTAAAATAAATCTCAGCAATATAATTGCATATAAATCTCTTTTTCCACGATATGTACGTTCCTGAAAAATACGTATAAAAATATATTGCATATATGGAAATGTAGAAGATTGGTTCCAATCTTAAGAAATCAGCAAAAATAATACAATAAATAATGCGATTTCCTGTTAGATCTTAAACATTTCATTTCATAAATATTGAACTTGTTTCATACTAAGCAAGAGCTATCATTTTTGAAAGAACAAAAGAACAAAAAGAAAGGAATATATCCCTAATTCATGAACACAATATTTAGGCAAATTTGTACAAGTTGCACATGAAAATATTTTATTCATTGCAATATTTTGACAATAAACACATACGTTTGCGTAAGACTACAATATCATTGCTATCACTAAAAATGTCCATTGGTGAAATTCTTTCTATAATTTCTTGATCAAGAACCCCCTGAAGTGACAATATTTTAGAGGATTTAAGAATGAATTCATTAATTAATTGTTGTGCTTGTGTTTTGGCAAGGCCATTGTATATTTCTCTAGATGAGGACCTTAACGACTTCAGATCCTGTAGAAACTTCCTAGTTCGGACCTAATTAGGATCATGTTTAAGAAATGGGTGCCCAATTTTTTGTTCACTTCAATCTTCTTTAATTAAATTGCATTTAGAATAGGGTCTTCTTCTTTATAATTAGGTTCTTTGGGATCAGAAGTCTCAAGAACAACTTCTATTATTTTATATTCGCTTAGACCTATATCATCTAATAATTCATTAATATCTTCAAACGTAAGAACATTGAATATGTCTCCACCAACTGTATGTGCCAATGTTCGGATGTTGGCAAATTCCGTCGTATTAGGAAGTGCGCGATTTTTGTTTTTAATATATTCTTAATTAACAGTTTTCCAACATGCATTCAAAGTTAAAGGTCTTAATTCAGCTAGGACTAATTATATTTGATGGGAACAATCCATAACTATAAATTTCTTCCTCACATCAACGACTGTTAGTGTTTCATTATTCAGTTTCCAAAATGCATTTAAATGTTTGCTTAATGTAGTATATCTTAAATGTCTCAATTATACATTGATCTAATGGTTGTATCAAGGATGTAGTATTAGTTAAAAGAAAAAAATATGCATGTTTAGATGTTGTAAGACCGGATGAACAAGTTCATTGTTAATTACCAAAATAACTTTAAATTCGAGTCCCATGACATTCATATAGTGTCTAACTTCTGGAACTTCATAACGAATAACGAAACTACCCACTAAAATGTCTGTAATAACCAATGCTTTTTATTGTTTTTTATCCAGTGCACTGGTAATTTATTCAATCTACACCTTTCATTGAACGAGATTTTACGACATGATTTACAATCAGTGGTTTCAACATTTGATATCGCGTGGCGTTGGGGCAAAATAATAAGGTCGTAGCATTCTTAGATAACAGCCCTTTTGTGCACTTTTGCTACATATGTTTCATTCGACATTCTTTTCCAAAAAAGACCATTTTCATCTGCATTCCAAGCATTATCAGAAATATAGACTAAAACTTCAATTATTGTAGCAGTGTTTGCGGAAATTCTTTAGTAGCCAACTCGTCTGCAGTCGCAACTTCACATTTAATTTTATATACTGTAATAATCATGTCATTTGAGAAACCCTGTCATCCCAACCTGTACTTGCTGAAAACTCATATACACAGGTGAAGTTAATTCACTTCTTTAATCTTCTGTTTGCTTGATAACATATCCGTCTATTGTGCTCTATTTTGTGTGATTCCTCTTCTATACCACATTATCATACATTTTCTCTTTGATAATATCTCTTGTGTATGAAAATGATTTAGCACTTCACAGTTTTCCAGAATATACCGGTTTTCTAATAGTATCTTCATTTTTCTTGATAGGTCTTTGGGTAGCTTCATGTATGCTAAGATGCTTTACTACAGACATTGCATTTTGTCCAGTTGCAAGGTGATCAAATATTTGACTTTTAATATCCAAAATGATCCCTTTCCTTTTTGCTTTTGTAATAAGTAAATTTTCTGATATGTACTGGCTAACGAAAAACTATTGGTTTTAATAGTTTTCTCTGAGACTTGTTTCGATATGTCTGAAACGTATCAATCAAATTGAAACAAGTATTGAGGGTGTTTAAATTTTGAACACCAAATTCAAATTGCAGACAAAGCAGGCAAAATTCCGTATTGTAGTTATAAAATTGAAATAATTATCACAAATAGAAATCGCATTACACTCCTCGTCTACAATTCTGCAGTTATAAAAATAAAATTAAAGCAATTTTTTACTGTAGAATTTTTGTGCATTAATTCTATTTACTTCGTGTTAAATCAAAATCATACAAAAGAAGTTCGTATAAAAACATAATTAGGGGCCTCTGAATAATAATAAAAAATATTCTGCTGAGAATATGACAACATAATAAACATAAAAATATAAAAGTAAGTAAGTGAAAAATATATTGTTGAATACAAAGGTGTACTAAGAATTTCATATAATGAGAGCTATGCGTAGTGGAACGTTAATATTCCTTATCGAAGAGGAAAGGCATAAAGCGGAGAACTTGTTCGCTGACTGTGTATTTTAAAATGTGTACAAAATTCATTTTTATTTCAAATTCTTCCTTATAAAAGAGGACCAGTTTTTATTTTATATGATTTATGAACTCCGTGTCATTTAGATTGATATAACTTTTAATGGAAAATTTAAAAATTAAAAAAAAAATAGAGACGTATTTTAGTATTATTTTTAAAATTAGCATAAAATTGGCTAAAGTGATTAGACGTCCGAAGCAAAATCAATCTTTTTAAAAGTACTTGTATCTCTTAGATGGTTGAAGAATTGCAATCCTGAAACATTTCGTTCATCAAGCTAGATCTAAAACCAAAATATGTAAAAATCATTTCAATGTTACATTTAAAAAGACCAAAATGTATTTTGAAAATGCGCATGGAGATAATCACCAGTTCCACTTATTATTCCAGCGCGTCAAATTTCAGGTTTGGTAAGTATCATTTTTGCTTTACGTATAGCTTACGTCCAAGCACAAAATCTTTCTTTTATTATTTTAGACAGAACACTTTAATAATGCAGATAAAATACAAGATGATATTAGATGAGAATATTGGGCATTATTAAATGATAGTAATGTAATGTAAGCAATTGTATAAATAATTCAAAAAAATATAATATTAATTAAATATTAATAAAATTCAGTATTAAAAGTTAGAAGAGAGTTGCATGTTTAGATCTTAGAGAAAATATAATTAATTAATTAGCCCTTTAAAAATTAGAAGTAATTCATCGAAATATTTTTATTTACAATGTAATTAATATACAATTGATGCCGAAAAAATCATGAAAAATACGCTGCAATGAATATATATTAATATTCCTAGGGAGTTATTGAGTGAATTTATGTAATCTGTGTCCTAAATTGAAACAATAAATTAAATTAATATTATTTAACTATAATTACTATGTAATTATAGTCTTCATTAATTATTATAATTAACTAAAATCGTTATAACTCTCAGATGATTGATTGAAGAAGTGCATTTATGCAATTAGACACATGTCGAAAGTACTTTTTATTCACCTACGATTATTGAATCACAATAGATTTATTTTGTGTGAAACAAAAAACGTTTCAAGCGAGAAAAAAATATATGTAATTGCGGTGTATTTTTTTTTCTTTTTGTAAAACAGAAATTTACATTAACCATGAACTACTAAATTTTTATTAAAAAATAGTTGACAGGAAAATTATTAAGAGAGTAAAGTCCTTCCGGGAAGTTATGTACAACGAAAAACAAAAATTAATGGCCTCACATATACTCATGTTTACCTAATAAAAGATTTTCTCAGATAAATGAGATAGTCTTTAAAAAATAGTAATATTTACATGCAAATTATGTACATAAAAGTTAAGCTTAAAGAAAAATATTTAACTATGTGATTTAAGGAAACAAGTCTTTTTAAAAAAATAATGAGAAAGAGAGAGAACTGGCATGAATCTACTATTGAATTTAGAAAAAAAGTATCAACTATAATTTTTATTTTTAATTATAAAGAAAATAATTAAAAATATTTTTCCGATTAATATGAAAACTGCTTTAAGCACTTCCGAGTCTTTCTGAAGAATTCCTTCTATACCAAAATAATTATTTTCTTTTGAATTTAGTTAATGAGGACACGCTTTTTAGATTATATCTTATATGTTGTCTAATAAGTAAGAAGAAACCAAAAATATTGATTTTTTTCTGTTTTATAATTTTTCACTAATATTTTAAATGTATGAACAGTTCTTAATTATCATACATTCGTTTGAATTTACAAAACTAAACATTTTTATTGCGACATAAGTTAGAGAAAGAAACTATAAAGAAAGAACTTTATTTCTAAGCTTTGATATATATATATATATATATTTGAATAATCTGTATTAAGTACTACTGAATTAAAATGTCAAGTATTTTAAGTCAAGTTATTGTCTATCCAATTCAATATCAAAAGCTCGAATTAAAATGAAAGTTCCTTAAAATTATAGTCTTATAGATGTATATTCTAATACAATTTATTACAGCTTGTAAACATGGGTGGAATTAAATTGTATACTCTGTTGTCATTCTTTAACTTGACTATTATAATTTTGTTCAATACATTGCGCTAAGTATGTATGTATCAACAATTACTGACAACGTTGACAATTTATGTGCTTAGATAGTATGAAATGAAATGAGGTTTAACTTGAATTTTGAAGATATATTTTTCTTAATTTATTTATCGTAAATCAGTGAAAGTAAGAACTAATTTAATAATTGATTCTAATTAATGTCGCATTTAGAAGCAATACGAGGGTTGTTGGCGAAGGACCATGCAATTTTGTACTTCGGTAAAGTGAAGATAGCGACACCTGAACTAGGGGGCTCCTCCCTCTCCAAATTGCCTCACTACGCCAACGGGAGGATTTGGGATTTCGGCAGACTTAACGTGCATTAGCCCCATTTCATGGTGTGTCATCAGCGGCTTCTAAATCGAATCCTCGACTGGGCGGAAACAGTACAAGTTTCTAATTCATGACTATTATCACTAGACTACGGGGGCCAAGTAAGAACTAGGATGTATGTCATGCAAAAAACGATCTGTTATTTAGGCAAGAAAAAACTCAAAAATATTACATTATTTAAGCAATGAATGAGCTAATTTCTTCTAAATACTATTAATATCTGTTACAGAGTGTTATTTTAATCTTCAAAATTTATTTTTTTGTCTTGTCCGTATGTAAACATATTTTAGATACAATATTTTATGTTAATTTAAAAAATATGTTTTACTCAAATCTCTTAAGAATTTTTTTATAATTGCGAACATTTTTATAACCTTCAGTGTCAGTCTTATTGCTTAAAATATTATCATACATAATATTATCATACATATTATCATATATTAATATTATTGTATTATGGTATTATACACAATAACTAAAATAAGCAAAATATTCAGCACTTGTACTGCAATGCATTTTTGAAGAAGACAGTTTCTAAGCTTAATTTAGTTCATAGGTTATAGGAACATTGCATACACTGCTGTTAGTTATAATTGTATAAATATAAAGATTGGGGTACAAACTCAAGCATAATTTTTGCCATATGACTTTATTTCATGCGTAGAGACAGATCATTTCTATCACTAGATGATCCTCGGTTTTCGATGAAAACAGGCTATCCATTTGCCGCATATTTTCATCCATTGTCTTCGGATCTGGTCTAATCCAAGTTCTAATCATAAGTATTAGAAACAATAGTAATAGTAATATTACCACAATTCTATTAATTTATATTCAATTTAAAAAGGAATTTTTGGCTGTTAATTTATATTTATTATTACATTTTGGAAATAAGGATAAATATTAGTACGTATAAGTATTTTATTCTTAGACTATTCGAAATTACAAAAGTATGTCAAAAATTAAGATAACAAGAATTCTTAAGAGTGAAAAATTTCCCTTTAATGTTAAATTCTCTATATAGGAAATACAGACGATCCCAGCATTCAAATATTGCTGGTCGATGAAGCTAGTTATGCAAAAGCTCACCAAAATCGCAGTTAGAAAATGGAGGCATCTACGAAAACATTGTCGGCAATTGAAGTAAAAAGTATTATAAGGATTTTGCATCTAAATAAACTGTTCCTAGAAGTGTACGGAGTTCTTTTTAAATCACACAAATATGCATGTTTTTGGTTAAATGGAAATCGACAAGGACAGATGAGATACGAGACGATAAAAGGTCAGTTGTTGGAGCACTTTCCTTATAGCCCAGACTTTACACCAAGTGACTTTTGTCTTCGAACCGTTGAAGAAGCATCTGGGAAGTCTAATTTTGGAACCGATGCCGAAGTTTAACAAGCGATCTTGATTTAGCTCCTCGGCATGTGTGCTGTAAGTTGTGATTTCTTCTATGCTGGTTTTAATATAGTGGTGTAGTACCAATAGATCATATGTTTCAACTACCATTGTGACCATGTCAGGAAGAAATACGTTGCTGCTTGAATTCATATTTAAAATATATCTAATACATAAATAAATATATATATTGCTATCAAATATGAAAAAAAATGTATGATGCATAAGAGGTACGGTTACAATTTTCGTATTTAATGAAAGTTATTTATTAAAACAAATCTTAAATTTAAAGCAAAACCTATATATTTGTGAACATATATAATTTTGTTATGCATGCTATTGGAAAGGAAAATGGTAAAAAAAAGACATGTAAGATTATATGCGAGTGTGTACTTTAGAAACGAAATTTAAAATTATTTATTGCTAAACAATAAGTGCTTGAAGTACACATAGTTTCTACATTTAAGAAACAGTAAATAAATATAAAGTAAGTGTAGAAATGTATTCAGTAACACAAAGTAACTGATACTATGGACTGTATACTCAAATGTTACTTAGTATCTCAAAAATAAGAAGCAAATATGTTCCATTTTATAGAGGGAGCATGAGTACTCTATTATAAAGACATAGAATAACTTCAACAACATACAACAATTTTCACAATTACGTCCACTTCCTGACTTCTATGAATTCAAACTGGTCGAATAATTCCCAAAATCGCTTTCCGGTTACCAAAACGAATTCCATAGCGAAAATCATCCATTTATTTACTCACATGTTGATTTTTATCTCGAAAATAATGTACTTTATTTATAAATTATTATCAAATGCATTTAATACATCAGCACATTATCGAGATTAAGTGATTTCAATAAGTATCATACATGTTTTCAATAAATATTATACATTGAAAAAGATTTTTATTCTACTGTGTACATATTATATAAATATAATCACTATTTGAGAAAGAGAAATATTTATTTTAAATTGTCCATCATAAAATACAAAAAAAAATCATTTATTTTTTCATGAAATTTTATTAAGTACCTAATACTTTTATAGGAAATTATGATTTTAAAAACAAGGCTTGATAATCCTAAATACAAAAACCGTCAGACTTTTTTTTCCTTCTGATTCACGTGTTGCAGTTAAATATTGCAGTAACATTTTTGTCTGTTATTTGAAAAAGGAAAAAAAAATAATAATCTGCGATTTAAAAGTGTTTATGATGCTTGCGAAATTTCAACAATATTTTTTTTTTCTCTTCATTTTTCAAAGAGTGCAAAGCAGTTTTAACCTTTGAAAGAGTACATTTTTTATCGTTAAAACTCCATATAAAAAGTGAAGATTTAAGAAACTCAATTTGATTTAAAAATATTACCCACATAATCTCTTTTTAACATTGTCATTTTTTAAAGTATTAAATTACTATAATTTCTTTTTAGGATCGGCCAAATCTTATTACAGGATGGAAAAAACACCAGTGCTCCAGCAGAAAAATTGAAATAAATAGCTACGTGATTGACTTCAAGTAGTTTTTTAGGGGAAAAAAAGCAAAAGAAAAAAGGAAAGGGAAATAAAATAAAATAAATCAACTTTTTCTCGCCGAATGTGATTCTTTTTTGAAAACGAAAAAGAAAGCGAGCGGAATAAAAAAAAAGAGTAAATGTCAGCGAATATTTTCATTTCTTTATTTTTCAGGATTTGCTTTTCTCTCGTTCAAACATTCACTTCTAATCTAATGACTCGAGACAATGTGTCGATACACTAACTCTATTCGTAATTTTTTCCGAAGCGTTTCGTCGTGTGTTTCGGGCACTGAACGTCTTTTGATGAGGTCTAAAAAGTCGCCAAAAACAGCCGGTGGGGTGAAAATGATGGATGGAAAACGACCTGTCATTTCTGTTTGCTAGAAGTCGATAATCTAATAGAAAGCCGACAAAAAAAAAAGATGGATTTTTCGATGCTCTTTTCATACAATCACAGCGCTGCGGAGTCGAAAAACAAAAAGCGTGGTTTTCTTCAAAGACATTAGTTAAGTATTAGAATTTCAAATAAGGGTGCTTTGAAACATATGGCTGCAGCTTATTTTTATGCTTTGGAAAGATTAAAGCAATTATGAACCCATTTCTTTTTTTTTTAACTCTGGTAAAAGTTTTTAATAAAGAACAAAAAAGGAAATTTTAAAAGGCAGCTTTGTGTCATCCTTTTGTTGCTCATTTGTAACGTATTAGTGTCATTTATATGAAATTTACTTTTTTGTTTTGTTTTCAGCGTTGTTTTACACTAAGTCGAATGGTGTTGTACCTTAATGTTTTCATTAAATTTTTCAAAGATGGTAACTTTATTTTTAAATTTTACTGTATCTATATGTGAGTGGAAGAAATATTTAAATTACCTTTCATAATTCTTAATGCTAAGTAAGAAACGTAAAGTGATTTAAATTATTCTGAAAGAGAGGGGTGTACTTTCTTCATTTTTGTATTGTTTTTATTTTCTGTATGTAATTTCCTTTCTCAATTTGTGTGTATTTCAGTTCATCCAAATTGTTTTAAAATTTAATACAAATATGTTTAAGAATTAATATATACTATATGTACATTATGAAATATTTTTGATACTATATAGACATTATGACACACAAAATTATTTTGCTACTTAAACATCCTATTTTGCTTATTTTTAAACGCTACTTTTCTACATGAAAATTACTAATTTTAACGAAAGCACAGGTTCACAAATATACCAAATAGTATATTTATGTAACCATATAAAAATCTATATGAAACAGAAGCAAAACATAACTTTTTAATCATTTTGAATTCTTAAGAATATATATATTTTATTTACATTAGCAGCTAATAGATAATTCTAGTTATCGAAGTGTTTGTACAATTTAATTTAGCAAAAAAACCCGAAATTTCTTATTATTAATCTAAGCAAATATGATAATATTTTATTAGGAATATCAAAATCATAAGGAATAAAAATTCATAAACTGCGAAAGATGACTCTTTTGTATAATTTTAATGAATGATAAAAATTAATTACGTTATACTCATAGATATACCTTCATAAATGTAGCAAGTACAAAAATAAATTAATGAATACTTTTCAATTAATAGCGAAAATGATAAAATATTAATAAATCCCAGTTTAGCAAATGTTTTGCAGTTTTAATAGATATAATCAATTTCACAAATAACATGGATTTTATTTAAACTTTTTTTAACTAAATGGCTATGTAGTTGGTCTATAACATTCAGAATCTGATAAAGAAAGAGTGTATATTTTTGTCTTTTCTGTTTGATTTGATATTGCTGCTTGTGTTACAAATATATTAAGTATATTAATATTTCTCCTAAAAATCATTCAGTCTCTTTCCGAGAATATGAAATTCCTAAGAGAGACTTGAGTAATTATATAACTTTTAAAATATATTTACAAGACAAAAGCAGTTCAGAATAATGAAAATGAAATAATTTTACCTGTTATTAAGAAATATTCTAATAAAAGCTCAAAGACACGTTGTTTCAGAATAGAATTATAATATTTTAGGCTTAGAGAGAAATATCGAAGTTGTAAAATTGTTTTCGTTTGAAAAATGAAGTAGAAGGAAACTTTGCATGAAAAACTTGGATATCATTTCTTCCTTATTGAATAGAGAAAAATAAACAAATCTCAAATGCCAATATGAAGTACATATTTTATAGGGTATTTTGATTCATATACTCTAGGAAAACAAATGTGTTAATTCATTTATATGAATTTGTAAATTCCTTATTTGAAGCATATATTCTCTTAATAAATAAGGCGCAAATTCAATTTTTTTAAAAATATTTTTGTAAATGAAGGTATGTACAAATATTTTTTTTAGTTTGACATATACGTGGTATGTGTATATAATTTAATAAATATACTTTAAAGTTGAATTTCACGGAACTGAATAAAAAGGAGAACTGATTGAATTAACAATAATAAAATAGTTTTGGACTGGAATACGCAAGAAATTGAAGTAAAATAAAATAAAATTTTGGAAATATTCGTGTGTTTGTATTTTATTTTAGTCAGTTACAAAAGCTAATAATATAAGTTGTAAACGGGAAAAATGTTCAATGTAATTAATATGATTATAAGGTGAAATTAATATTAAATTTAATCTTTATTCATCATTTCATTCTAAAGTTAAAACTCACAGGATTTACTTAATAATTCATTAAAAATTCACTGTTTTGGAAACATGATTTTTTTTTTATTTCGAATGACATACAGATAATAAAATCATCATTTACCGCTTAATAATCAAGGGAATGTTAAGCTGCTCTTAATTTTCTTAATATTAAATTGTCTAAACTCTTAAATTAGTAAGTTTAATAATTTTTTCAATATATCTTTTTTACAGAAATTAATAATTGTTAGAAGAAAGAGAGCTATAAACTCTTTAAAGCCAGTAAAAGTTATTTTTAATAGTTTATTAATTTGAAATCTATCATCATGAGAAAAGTATTAGAAATATTTGAATTACATACTCATTTACATATTAGTATATATATATATATATATAATGCATAAAAAACTACAAATGATTTCATTTTGTTTAAATAAATAAAATAATATTATTTGTCCCGAAATCTCTCACACGAAGTATTTTATCGGACAATGGCTATAACACTTCTATTTAAAGAATAGTAATTGTTTTTTATTCTTTATTTCTATTTTATCTTTTTGTCATAATGTAAAACTGAAATGTACTCTTATTAGTTTGTGGAAGAGTTCCACTCCGTGATTTATGACTTGGGATTTAAAACTTTTATAGCGGTTGAAAAAGTTTCAAATGCTTTATCTTCCGCTTCCGGCGAATATTTAATTTCCTTTTCTATTTAAATTAACGGATTTTCACAGTCTTTTCTGAAATTTGTTTCGCATTTGACGGGGCAGTTCAGTAATGAATTTGTACGATGAAAAATGACTTCTTTTTGAAGTGACGAAGCGTGAATAATGATAAAGAATATCACCGATTTTTTTTTCTTAATAGCGTAGAACCAAATTAATGTCTGGTAGCCAATGCATTTTTAAAAGAATTTTAAATGAGAAACACGCATAAGATAAATTATGATAGCATCAGAATTGCATCTTGTTAACACGATACCCATTATAAAAAATAACATCTATTAATGATTTGGTTTTAAAACAATGAAAAAAAGGAATTTCGTTATTTCGATTTGCAATTTCTTTTGATTGTATCATTGAGCTATTCACGAATTTTTCGTTAACTAACATCGGGGCTTACTTCATGATTTTATAATTCTATTTCCAACTACATTTCCGATCAAATGAATTATGATTACGTAGACTACATGAAGTTAAGAAGTGTAATGATTTGGGTTGAGAATAGTGATATACATGCAAAATAGAATTGAAAAATGAATAGGTGATAGACGAAACGAAAAGCATTAGATGTCCGTGCGTCAGAAATTGGAATGAATTGCTGTAGTTTATTGGTTGTGATTGAAATGAATTAGAATGGACAACTGGTTAGAGTAAGTGGTAATAGGAATCTAATCTGCATTGTTAGAGTAGTTCCATATTCGAAGCGAGTCAGTTGGTAAGATAGAACTTTATTGTTTGATTCTAAGCTAGCATTCAAGTGCATTGAGAGTTATTTGAGAAAGAAGAATAGTGCCTAATCTGTGAAGAAACTAAATAAACAGTGTTTAAATGTTCCTAATATCGGAATAGTTACTATATTAAGATTCAGTTAAACATTATTATGTAGAATTAAATAAATAGAGGGAGACGTTACATGATCATGTACTAAATATTAAAATGACTAATTACAAAAGAAATAAATTTAAAGGATTTCTGCTTAAATTTTCGTCTGCAGCGTTAAATCTTTTTGTACTTATAAGGCTTGTTCTTTAAGAAGTGATTAGTAAATATCAGTGTTCCTTCATTCATTCTGGACTCATCTAATGTCTTAAGAAAATTATATTGTTTACTTGTAATTGACTAAAAAACATTGGAATCAAACTGTGAATTATCAATTTGATTGATATTGTGTACGGAATTTAACAACGTTCATAGCAGTATATAATAAAACAAATGTAATATATGAATTTCTGATCTACCTGGATTTTCATTTGATTATATACTGAATGCTAAGAAACTAAATTCTAAAAGAAATAATGAGGTTTGCCAGAAAGGAGGGTGGTATTTTTATGTGTAAATTATATATTTTTTATCTGTGGCATTAAATCTTTTATAACTTTGTACATGTTCATATTGTTCTTTTATAAAGACGTCTTTTTGTAAATACTAATTTCTTTTTAATTTCCTTCTAGAACTACCCAATTTTTATACTGGTTAATAATTTTAATTATTGAGGACTAGAAATAATACAGTTTCAATATATTACTCACCTGGAAGAAATTATAAAAGAAATCTTAAAGAGCACATATTAGTTATCTGGTTTGCCCTTCATATTTAAATGAAACTTAATTATTTATTAGTAGAGTCTATCATTTTATTTATGTTTTTATTATTTCTCAGAAAGTATTCAGGCAAGTCTACAAAGATTTATTAAGGTATCTGATTAAATATTCGATCACTTTTTTATTGTATCAAATGTATTTTGAATTTTCAGTTTGAGAGGAATGACATTAATAAGCATTTTCATAAGAAATAAAGAATATAACTAACTACAATTGAAGAAAACACCGTGAAAGCTGCAACTAACCATTCTTAATGATTCTGTTGTAGAAACCAGATTGATTCTCTTAAACTATATCTTAAAAGTGTACCGGGATTGATCGCGAAATTCACAGATATACCCAAATAATGATTTAATCAACTGTGTTTATCAAAATTATTAACAATTTCGTCTTTAAAGAAAAATTTTAAGAAAAGCCATTAATTGAAGAAAATTAATTATTTAATGATACTGGAGGAATGACAGCAAGAAATCGTCACATTACCAGATAATTCACATTATAAATTTTAAATTGACATATTACCATCAGGATCAACTAATTTTCAATATAATTGCATTGTTAGAACATGAAGCCTTAACTCAACTTCTTATTTTATTTATTTGTAGTCTGATTTGATATATTTTCTCTAGTCTAATTACAAAGGAAAAATACGTCTTCAAACAACGTCATTCAAAAGTAACACCTTCATTGTCATAACCTATTTTATTTATTACCTGATTTTTAAAATTCTCGTTGTTCCTGAAAGAGACTAGTATAGTCCATGTATAGCGTATGTTTCATTTTTTTTTCTAGCTTTCTAATACCTACGAATGCTGAAAACTTGTAACGATATGCACAAACTTCCCACCAACTATCTTTTTTGACTTTTCCTGAATATTGCTTGATTCAAACAACTCAATTTCCAATCATGCAAAGCAAAGTCTATGTATACAGACAGATATGAGATAATAATATGATAATAAGAAGTGTATTAGTGTGATGTGCGTGGAAGTATTCTGTCTTGTATAGTGGATTTAGTGATATTAGGATTCAACATGTGGGAGCGTTTATAGGAGGTTTTCGCATGGTTTTCCGGTAAGCGTATTTTTTTTAGATTACAGAACTTGATAGTACTTATGCGTAGTGAAAGTAAACTGTTCGAGAATATTCCCCTTATTAGATGATCAATATAAATTATATTTTAGATATAACTGATTACTTTATTTACTTAAAATGTTCTTGAACTTAAGTTGAAATTCAGTTCTTAAAATTAATATAACATTTAAGATGATAGAAGAAATGGACTTCACACCTCTTCAGATAGATCAAAGAGCAATTTAAGTAACATCCTTTAACACTTTCCTGCTGGATTTTATCTCTCTCGTTTTCATCACACTGTTTCCAGGTAATAGTTGCCATTAAGCTCTGGTCTGGACGACACTGAAATTCTCCTTCAAAGAGTTTGCTCGCATAGTTCTGTGTAGTTTCAAGTCTGCGAAAATGGATGTGAACTATGTAAAATAGACATAGACTGAGCATTGTATATAGAATACATACATATAGCGTTCAGGTACAGTAAGAATTGTTTCAGTTAGGATTCGAGGTATTAACCCCGTATAAAGAAACACTGAAAGATGGCGTTTCCTTCTTCTTTTACTAATTTGAATAAACTTTGAAGAACAAACTTGCAGGAAGAAGAAATTTTGTATTAAATTATTCAAAGCAATGTAGCAAGAAGCACCTTACTTTATACAAAAGTTTCGTTAATAGTGAAATTCAAGAATGAATCTTGAGTTTAAATCTATATTCAATAGCATATTAATAATAAAATTAACATTTAGCAATTTTTTTTTACATTTCAAACTGATTAAAATTAAGAAAAAGCATTTACATAAGCAATTTATTTATCTGAAGCGTATAGATTAATCACGATGCAATGTCGAGATGCAATGTATTTTAAGAGATATAGGGTTATATATATATATATATGTACATTTATTTTTCACCATGTTTATACACTTATTTATTTATTTCAAAGAAGATACATTGTACACATATTGTTTAATTATAGTGCTGAAGCATCATTGTATTTTTATGAGTCTATTTATATTGCTAAATACATTGATGAGTCGATTTATGTAGCTAAAATAATCACTTTGCTTGAAGTGTATGTAATCACTTCAATCAAAGTAATTATTTCTAGCGTCAATTTCTTGAAAAACATCGATACATATCTTTGGAATAAGAGAAAAAATAAAACTCTATGGATAATATCCAGATAATATAATAATTTTTATTGATATGTAGTATTGCCAATGAACATTCAAATATCTTACACTTATAGTACATATATAAAACTTGGACCAGTAACTTAAAATTTCAAAACATGGATTATGTTAGGTTTAATTTACACACAGAACAAAAAAAGATATGAAAGGGCCATTTTTTTACTTATATAATTTAAAATACTGATTTATATATAAAAAAAGATATTAACTAAATAACTTAAGTTTCATTAATGTTTTGATAATTTGTTATCTAAAAATGGAGTAATAAGCAGTAGACTGAAATTTTGTGTTTCAGGAAACAAAAACTATATTTCTCCACTTGACACGTTTATTATATCATCAGAATAACTAAAAATAAATAAAATCGGGCGAATTCAAACGTTTATAGTTAGTTAATGGACTTAATAATACACTCAATTGAAATACCTCTACTTCGCATATTTACTAGCAGATCTTTGAGCTCTATCTCGAATTTCCATTTACAGCGTACAGCAATTAAAATAGCTCTACCAGAATTACTGAGAATACTGCTCCATGTACAAATAGTCATACAGTCATTAAATTGCACACTAAGTGAATTAGATTTTCAGATTTGTGAAATTCCACGACACTATTAAAAGGAATTGCGAGGGCCTGAAAGATTACCTCCGGAAGAATGTTTCAAAAATCTCGGCGAAGAAGATGTGTATGTGGTACTCATTTAATTAATCATTGTTTCCCGTGACTGCTTGAAAGTAGGATGGCGAGGAGAAAAGTACACTTTTAACCCTGGTGTAATTAATCTTTATTAAGAGACAGAGCCATGAGAGATTGCCATGTTTTGTGAATGATTAGAGTAATAGCAGGTGTTGCCCTCCGATAAGAACAACTGTGTTGTGCATGCATACCCGTTGATGACTGAGTAAAGTCAGAAGTAAGCGAAAGGGCAAATGAACTCTTCAGGGTCATAACCTTGGGAAGTGCTGGTGATGAAGAAACGATAATGGGAAAATTTCTTTAGGAAGTCATAGAGAAGTCATATAAAACTCCAAAAATAAAGCCGAAAGCTTCTTATCAATATCTGAAAAGTAATGGTTTATTACTGAGAAATAAATAGTTTTTGTATATTTTTGTCATGTGTGCTTAATTTAACCATCTTCAATTTATATGCAAATATTTCTTGAATTTAGTATTCAGTTTCATGTTCTTGATTTGAAAATTGTTCTGACACATGTAAAGGTCTCTATTGAATTTAATATTAATTATTCTTGAAGTTTTGAAGAATCCTTAAAGTTTATGAATGTCTCGTATGTTGTTATTTGTTTTGAATTGTCATAGTCGGCTGAAAATTTCGATATTGTGTTTTTTGACGCGATACTTGAATATTTTTTCTTGGCTCAAGCTCACGCTCTCAAAAGTTATTAATTCTGTTAAGGCAACAAATATGCTCATACTTTCTCTGAAATTCAGGATTTTAATTATTTCAGAACAATCAGTAGACTAATGAAATATCATTAAAATACTAATACTAGTATATTATTCTTTGAAATCATTAGACTTGTGTATTATTATTTAAAACCAGAACCAGTAGAATTATGTATTGTTATTTAAAATCAGTATACTTATGTATTATTATTTAACTAATACACAATTTTATTTATTTTTTAAATTTGAAGAACCATTAAAATTTATGGAAGTCTAGTATGTTGCTTATTTTGGATTGTCAATGTCGACTCGAATTTGAGATATCGTGTTAGTTGGAGCTATATTTGAATATGTAGGATTAGATTTCTTTGCTTACGCTTATGCTATTAGAACTTGTTTAATATGGTTAGGCAACAAATATGTTGATATTTTCTAGAAAATTTGGGATTATTTACTTAAAACTATTTTTTTGTGTCTATTAGTTGAATGTATTGTTATAATTGTATACTGATTGTTCATTTTATGAAAAAAATATTAAAAATGAACTTAAGGACTTTCTCTCATTAATTAATTTATGTACTCATTGGAGGTATTTCTTTCAATTATTTGTGTGATTTAGAATATGTTAGTATTATCAGTCGACAAATACAACTTTACAGTCGTTTGTATAATTCGTATTTTATAATTATTTTTTTTCATTTTTATAGTAAATTGCAGTCTATAAAATTCAAGAAAAAACCTGATATATTGTAAACACCTACCAAAATTGGGGGTGAAGTGGTTATCAATTGTTTCATAAATTTTAATTAATTGTATAATGCTTCTGCTTAAAAATAGTTATTTTCAATTGTAAATATTTGCTTAGCATTTCTTAATATTTTAAATATATTTTTCTAATGTCTTACGTAATTTTTATTTGAAAATATCAATAATTAGACAGCGTAGAAATTTTATAGGTTTGTGAACTAAATTACATAAATTCAATATACCTTGTATTGAAATTTATGGTAAAATTTAAAAGGGATTTCTCAACTTTAGGCAAATTTATGACACTTTAAATTAATATAGTAAAAATAATGGAATATACAGCATTAATTTATGCAAAAAGGTATCAAACCAACAGAGTTATAAAAATTAAAAACATTAAAGGAAAGTATATTTAAAATTCTTAATTTAATCTAATTTTATAATTTGCAACAAAATGCAGTTAAAACAATTGAAGAAAAAGAGCTTTTTGAATCTTAAATTTTTTATTAATATTTATAAAGATCGTATTCAATTTTTTTTTCCTTTTCAGAAAATAAATCACGTTCTACCGTTGCAAATAATTCTTTAAATTATTATTTCATTTTTAAAAAATCGATATCAGTTCTATTTTTTTCTAAATTATGAAAACAAAATTATTCTTTGTAAAATTGGTATCCGTAAAATATCATCATTTTGAAAGAAAATAATATAAGTAATAGTGTTGTTTTGAAAATTGGTTTATTATACCGCATAAGAAAACATCTCTTCTAAAAACAGATTTTTAACAGCTAGAGGGGGTGAAAAAAAGTAAATAGAGGATAAAACACAAATTAAAACGTCCTGCTAATCGACATATTGCAGAAAGCTCCTTTATTTTGCGATCTATTTCTTGTAACAAGATATGCGCTTTTATCAAGTTTCGCTGCACAAATTGAATTTATTGTCTTTTTATATATTCGTGTCATTCTTGGTGGTCCCTTGTCATCCCTTCCCTTGCCAGTAATGTATAATACCTATTTAAAATACGTGACTCGAATTACGCATGCGTGCACGTGACTACGATCATGATTAATGTCCGAATCCTGTGGGTATCGCTCGATATGGAGATTTAGGTCACTCTCCATTCATTTGAATCCAGATGGACAAGACAACTCAGTCAAAATAAAATGACCAGTTATTGTCATTTGATGTCATTTATATGCATGAAGGAATGTTCAAATTGCATTAGTTGATTTTTCTATTATATTTTTCCCGTGTGGATAGGATGGAGGATTATACTGCATATCATTCTATATAAAATATGCTTATTCTGCCATTGTGCTTCATGATTTGTTCAATATTAAATGATTATGCGTTTCTGTCATCAACAAGTGTTGATATCGTTCAATAAATATTATGACCGTTTACTGTAAATTGATATTATACACGTATAGAAAAGAGAAAATATGTTTTTATTTTCTTGTATGTAAGCATATACATTTATTGTTTTCGATAGTATTTTTTTCCTGATTTGAACTTATATTTAGATTTATTTAGTTACAAAAAATACCCATTTGTTCTTTATGAGATGTCTCATTAGATGTGAGTGATTAATTGTTTACTGATGTCACACTTCGAAGTAACACGAGTGCTATTGTCCTGACCTCGTTCTTTTGAATTTCAGAGAAGTGGTCGGGAAGACATCTGAATAGGCATCTCTCTTTTCTTACTTCCACATCCCACCTAGGGAGGACTTGAAACCTCGACATATTTAACTGTCATCAATTCCGCTAGGCCGTTGGTCCTTAATAGACCAGGAATCAAGTCCATAACTTGTCAGAAACAATGTTAGACTTAAGCTCACAACCAGAGGGCCACTAGGGTACAACGGCTAATTTATTTAATGTGAAATAAAAGCTTTAAAGGAATAGTTATTTCTCCTTTTTATCAGCATAATATTTTATTTACCTTACTAAGTTTCCACTAACACTAGTGCTTGGTTGACCGGTTTTATTAACGTCGCTTTAGAAGCATCACGAGAACTATTGGCAATACCCGATGTAATTTTGATTCTAGGTAGAGTGACGATATCAGTGCGTGGAATTCAACTATATAACCGTTAGATTCTTTATTTGTTAAAGTAACATTGAGGAAAAATTTATTTACTGTATTCATGCATACTTTGTTAAAAGTTTTTACTATATCAATATAAGAAATCAATAAAAAAATCAATCATTAATCAATAATAATATCAATTATTAGAAATTAAAATATAATTAGCATTTTTAGTATGAATATTTAAAATTAAATAATTATCTGCTTTTTCTACAAATTATTTTTGCTTCATGTTTAAGATTCTATAATATGTATCACACTACTACAATATAGCTTCACCCCTTGTTGTATATATTACGTTTAATTTAATATCATACAAGATATAACCTTGTAGTAAACATACTTAAATAAAGAGACAACTCTTGAACTAAATCTTGAAAAACATGAAACATGAATTCAACGGGGTTTTTTTTATCAAGAAAAGAAGTTGAAAAAAATGAAGAAAAATACTCTTTTTGTGACTTTCTTTTTACCTCTCTTTTTGTATCTTGTTTCAAATTTGTCTGAATAACTATGTCAACAGCAACTAAATCTTTTCATCTGAGATTCTGTTGAAGTTGTACAGAAAAAAAAAAGATCCGGAAAGGAAAAAAAAAGAAAGGAACAGAAAGCCACTTTAACAAGCTTGCTCAGCGAATTGTCATTATTATAAGGTTACTCGAAATTGGTATAACGAAAAGAACATCGTTCGAAATAGGGTGTAGCCTTGTCAGGCTTCGTTAGAAACACAACCACAGACCTTCTTTGTAATGAATCTTTAGCTCGGTATATTGGAACTGGGCAAGAGAAAGAGCTTATGTTCTTATAAGAATACTAGGAAACTTTTTCATTGCTAGCTTACATGTAGTAGTCACGTGATCCAGGTTTGAATTTTTGCCTGAAGGTTATGTTATACCTCGTAAGCCTATTTATCTTCGGCTTCCCTTATGAGCATTTCTAAAACATTGTTTGACTAATGAGCCTCGAGCTGTTAATTATATAAATCAGCATTACTACATAAATTAAGTATGCTATTACTACATAAGTTA
>BMAW01020473.1:322467-423973 GCA_019974015.1 Nephila pilipes
AATCAGCATTACTACATAAATTAAGTATGCTATTACTACATAAGTTAATCAGCATTATTACATAAATTAAAGTGTAGTGAATAATAGTAAGAGATAGATGGGAGATTTGATAGTAGATTAGGGGCATATGACTGATTGTGTAATAACGTTGCAATGAGATTATGACAAGGATTATGGGCGGTGTAACTCGTAATTTTAAATCTCGGTCAAGTGATCAGGACGACACCATAGCTGGAAGTTCTCCCTCCGCACAAGTTCAATGAGAAAACTCATGAGTCTCAGCAGATTTAACGTGCTCAGCCTCTCTACTTGGTGAGTCTTTAACATAGTCAGGGTTCGAATCTACAACTCGGCAACTCGGCGAATACGACTCCATGACGACTAGGCTACCTCGTCCACGTAGCAGATTAGAGAGTAAGTCATTTGACAGTAATTATTGGAGTAGAAGTTATAAGAACTAATAAAAGAAGATGAGAGGAAGGTTAATATTAAAGGCGAGAGAGCGGCTGATTAGAAAGTCGAAGATATGCGCTTATGCTGATAAGAAGAAATAGATTAAATTATTCGAAGTTAGTGTGGAGTAAACACCTTATGGCTATAGGAAGCAGAATGGATGTGTTATAGGAAGCAGCTTACAAGCTCATTTTTAATTCAGATATTTTTAGGTAGTATCAAAAAAGTAAAAACTTATGAGAATTAGTCTTGAAGACCGGATTAGTACTAATCTGTGAAAGGATATGTAGTAGGAAAGACCTTACAGGTAATTTACTTACTTGGATCCGATTAGGCAGTGTCAGATAATAAAAAAACTTGTATTATTTTGAGATACTGATTAATAGTATTCTGTGAAAACACGTGTATCAGTGTATCAGCATATACCTTAAAAGTTTCTTATTGACTTGGATTCGGTTAGGCAGAGTCAAATATAAGTAAAAATTTATAATATCAATCTTCAAGTTCAAATTAATAGAAAGCTATATATGTAGGGATTCGTTTGACCTAGATGAAGATAGTCATATTGTGTTTGACTTATTACTATTGGAAAAATAAATTTACCTAAGAATTTGTGACTAATTATTTCTTAATGATCCTTGCTTGACTGAACTTTTTTAACTACTGATGGCACAATTTAGTGAAAGATCTGATACTAGGGTGGCTCAAACGCAAAATGTTAAAATCTCTAATTTTTTTTTTTTTTATTAATGATATTCAATACACGAATTCCTTTATATTTGAAGGAAAAATACTTAAAACTACTTTGAAAATATTAGCATTTTTTTGGTTATCAAACATTTTTACCTTTATATCATGAATGCATATTTAATTTATTATTTGTGAATTTTTAGTATAAAACTGATATAAAAATATATTAAGTAAAAAATAATAACTTTAACTAGGTTTAATTTTTAAATGTTCAATCAACTGAATCATTAAAAGGACAGGAAAAAATAAACTTGATGATGATTTTTTCTCTTCTTATAATATGCCCTAAATTCTATGTTAGTTGATAAATTTTCAAAATCGTCAAACAGAATTCATGACTTTTTATCATACAAAAACATGTAATTTTAAAATTCTGAGATTATGAAATAAAATTTGAATGTAATAAGTATTTTGAATACAAATAAGGTTCATTTTGAACAAAAAAAACTGAATGATATCAAAATGATTAGCAATTAAAAAGTACCAAATCTCTAAACGTTAAGAAAAACCCTAGGTCAAAAAATAAGGCGATTTGAATATACTTTTGTTTTTAATGAGGGGAAACCACACTCATGTAGTAATCTTTTTTTGAAATCAAGCCGTTTTCTTCATGAACTTTGATATGTATGGGTTGCCCCATTTTCTCCTTAATTTTTTTTTTACTTTACTTAATTTACTTTTACTTTTTTTCTACCTCTATTTTGAAAAAAAGTAAACTTTAGTTTCTGATAAGCAATCTGACAGAAAGTTATGAAAAAAACTTTTATTTGCTATAATTGAGAATTCTTTAGATATAACTACTTGCAATACTCGTAACTTGATTTTCCGATTTAATTAATATGAATGCATTAAAGTTTAATTAATGTAACTCATATCTCCTAAGCGCAAATTTATTTCTTGAATTTTTAAAATACATGAATATCAAAATAATATTTCTGTGAACTTTGAAATATAATATATTGATTATATCGTATTTTTAATACTCAGATTTTATCTTACAAACATGATTTCATTCCTTATCTGGAAAGAAAATATTTAAAATTTTTTTGTAGCGGATATCCAATACATTTATTTTGGATATTCTTTGGAATTATGAAGCTAAATCTTCTCCTAGAATTATTTACTAGTAACCAGAATTTTTTTGCTTGTATTTAACAAAGGTATTTTTTCCTTTAAAATTTAATATGAGCCTTCTTATTTGCACAATTGCTTCACCAGTGTCAGAAGAATTTATCTATCTCTCGTTTAACTGAATTTTCTGTAGACACATAACTGAAATGATGTTCTTAAAATTCTATTTTTTTAAAAAAAATATTCGCATTATGATTTGCTTTCTAAAACCGTTACTTTTTTTATTATATTTATTAAATGCTAGCAATTAGCAATATTCATAATGCGATAACCTATTATTAAAGTTTAGGCATATATATATATATATATATATATATATATATATATATAAACTGCTGTTTGTAGAAAATGCAACACCATGAAGGAATCATCAGAATCAAATGAAATTCGCAGCAAATGTCAATTATAGGATATTATGCAAATTAATAAAGTTTCAGAGCCATCGCGCGTGCGCGGCGCGCGCAGCGCCCTCTGAATTGATGCTGAAAGCGTATAAATAAAGTGCTGTAGCGGGACGTTGAAAAAAGTCTATGATTATTTGTTAGTGGCAAACGTTTAGTGAGACCTGAGTATGCCTCCACGACGGAAGAATAAGAAATTCAAGCAACTTACGGAGTTTGAACGAGGGAGGATAATCGGCCTTCGAGAAGGAGGATTTTCCTATCGCGCAATAGCAGCTCGTATGCAGCGGAACAGTTCCACAGTGATGCGAGTTTGGAAGCAGTGGACCGACGAGCACCGAACAACTCGAAAAACAGGCACTGGACGACAGAAGGTGACGTCAGAGCGCGATGATCGACACCTGCTCCGCATGGCGGTGAATGATCGCACAGCTTCCTCCAGGCAGCTGGCAGCACGTTGGTCTACTGCTACAGGTGTACAATTGTCGGCTTCGTCAATTCGTCGTCGTCTGCTGCGCCGTGGATTGCGTGCAAGGGTGCCTTTATACAGGATTCCCCTCACGGCGAATCATCGACGGCTGCGTCGGCAGTGGGCTCTTGAGCACAGAGACAGGCGAGCTGATTGGCACCAAGTTGTCTTTTCAGATGAATTACGCTTCAATTTGTGGACCCATGATGGCCGTGTTCGTGTTAGGCGTTATGCCGGTCAACGCTGCCTTCCTGAGTGTATTATTGAACGACATAGTGGTCGAACACCCGGAGTTATGGTCTGGGGTGCGATTTCGTATCATGGACGATCCAATTTGATACGAATTGAGGGTAATCTCAATAGCAACAAGTACGTCCGTGAAGTGCTACAGCCCGAAGTCGTTCCTTTCCTTCAAGGCATCCCTGGAGCTATCTTTCAGCAGGATAATGCACGCCCACATGTTGCGCGGACTTTTCGAGACTTCTGTTCAGCACAACGCATGCAACTTCTTCCTTGGCCTGCTTATTCACCGGATATGTCGCCTATTGAGCACGTGTGGGATATGGTTGGTCGGCGTCTCGCTCGTGATCCGCGTCCTGCAGTTTCCAAAGACGAACTTTGGTTGCGCATACAAGCGATATGGAATTCTCTTCCTCAAGCAGATATTCAACATCTGTTTGACTCCATGCCACGTCGTATAGCAGCACTTATTGCAGCGCATGGTGGCTGCACCAAATACTGATTTCGGACGCTTAATTTGTTTCTTTTGTTTTGAAAATTTCATCATTTATTTGTATCAGTACAAGTCGTTTCTGCATTAAATTTCATTTGATTCTGATGATTCTTTCATGGTGTTGCATTTTCTACAAACAGCAGTATATATATATATATATGAGACATATAGAAACTTATATAATTAAAATATACATTTAGATACTGGTATATTTTTAATACATATAGATAGTTCCACCTTTGATTTTTTTTAGCTTTGAACCAAATTTTCAACAGAACAGGTTTAGGAAAATGTTTTACCACAGTTAATTAACAGGCGATTAAAATTTTCTTTCTTGTTTTTAACCGAAACCTTATGAAAAAATATTTCTACGTAAGCTATTTGTATCTAGTGTTTCTGCCAATATGTTTATAATATAATTCCATTTTAGCTGTTCCAGGAAGATGTACTAGAAATATCAATGAGACATGATAAAATGCTTAAGCTCACATGTAATTATTTATCAGTGAAAAGAATTGAGCATTCTAAGTAAATCACATAATAAAACCTAAAGTAACAGACGATAAATATTAAGAACTATAAAATGTACAGTTAATGTAGCAAATAATTTCACTTCAATGACCTTATAATTTGATACTTGGATTTTTTAATTTCATTTTGAATGGCTGACTGAACTTTTTGAATGGTTGATTTTAAAGCCATGTAGGTCCATATGAAGCATGAGAAAGTTGCTTAGCTATACTTAATGACATTTAAGTTTGGATCCTCAAGGAGTAAAATAAAAATACATAATACGTTTTGAATCACATATACATTGAACTTTATAAGCAATCTTCAATAATTAGTGCACTCTTTTGAAAGAAAAGTAATAGTAAGAACTGAATCAAAGTTTAAAAAGGAATATTTCACAAAAAAAAGATATTAAATAATGTTTAGAGTTCAAGTATTTTGAATTGAAATGTTGATATACATTTAAAATTATATTTATTTATTTATGTTGTCTAGCGGTTGCAACAGATTCAATGAAGAGGCGGATTTTTAATTAAATAATATATTACAAAGTATTTACAAAGTTAAATTTACACTATTAGGCCCATACATAATACAGAGCTATCACATCGTATATCTTTCCATGCTGGACGCGATCTAGCTGTTGCTGAGACTGGTGTGAGCCCCTTGGATCAGCTCACACAGCAAAAGTCAGGTTCGTGGTACACTCTAGCGTAGGATGGCATAAGAAAATGTATAAACCCTTTAGTTCGGTCAGTACTGAGAGTCGATGTCCCCAGTGACATTTGGCAATGACTTTACAACCTGATGGAACACAAGTTTTTAGCTTTGTAAATATATAAAATATAAATATATCAAAAAATCAAAACGGGCTGTTACTGAAAACATACGTTTGTCTGACTTTATTTACCCAGGTGAGAAATGTTTCATTTGATTAGCAGCGGTAGTAGTTACATTTAGGCCTACATGATTACCTACTTTCTCAATCATATATCTATCCCTGAGCTTCATTTTAGTAACTCTATATGAACGGAAAAATTTAGGTCTGAAATTGAATTCTACTCCAAATTATACACGTTGGATCGCTACTAAATTATCAATCTGGTAAAGGTTAGTCTTCTTTTTTTCTTATTGTATGTTCTATGGTTTTCAGACTTAATTTCTTAAATACTTCCTTTTGCTTCAGGACGAATGCTTTCTTTTTTTATATTGATAATTCCCCCCCCCCTCATATTTGTGGAACTCGACACCTTCGATGATCTTTAAAAAGGCTTGTTCCAAAATATCTGTGCCTATGACAGCTTCGAAGTTTAGATGCTTAGTAGACAAAACCTAGCATACTAAGAAATAGCAGTCTCCATCTATGACTAGATTATGTTCAAAAGAACATTTCGTCCACACATGCGATTTACCTATTCCGGATTAACATAACATTTCTTAGACAACTTTTGTTGGTCGCCAATCTTCGTATTTATGACTTCATGGATAAGACTAACTGAACCGCCAGTATCTATAAGAGCGGAAATTGTTTTCTCACCAAGTATAATATCTTTCAGATGTAGTTCTTTCTGTAGGACTACAGAATATGTTTGTACTTCAGAGTTCGATAATCTCTCAGGTTCCGACTCTTTCTTGACTTTAGGACAATCATAGCTTAATGACAATTGAATCATAGCTTAATGACAATGAATCATAGCTTAATGACATAGCTTAATGACTATAAGGAGAATGACAATTAAAATACTTTCTAGGTGGTAATCTTTCAAAATCTTGACTCGGATGACTAAGTATTTTCTTTTAGGTTTTAAATTTTCAGTTCTCCTGTAGTGATTTTCAGATTTACTGATATTAAAAAAAACTTATTCAATAATCTAGCTTCTTGTATTCGAGAAGAGGGTGAGGGACATGGGTTTGGCATTAATGTCCTCCGGGCATTCTCAAATTCCTCAGCTCTCTCGGTTAGCTCTACTGGTAAGTTGATACTTAGCCATTCGTCTAAGTGATATACTTTCAATTCGACGGGAGCTCTATTATTTATTTGATCTGCTAATATCATATCTCACAACTAGTAAAAATATCTTATTAGCTTGGTACTCAAATAATGTTATATGCTGACTGATATCTTCATTCATATCAAATTAATGTAGCAACTTATTCAATTCATTGCTCGGTGTACGAGTATTTACTGTCAATGTCCCTTGCCAATGCCCCATCATCATCATAAACTATTACAATATCTAAATGTAAAAGTATATGAGGGTCACAGTAGCTTAGCCGTGTAGCGTGGCTGATTCAAGCTAAATCTGTAGAGGTCCCAAACTCTCATGTTGGGTTAGGTATGGAAGTTTGGAGGTGAAGGAGTCAGCCAGGTGTCGTCTTCGTAACATGGCTGAGGTTCGAAACAAAGAAATTCGTTACCAAAAGCCCTCATGTTGCTTCTCAGTACGACATTAATACAAAATCACAATCACAATATATATGTAAATAAGGCTTTAAATATTAATTGCTAAATATTCCATTATTATTATGAAGACAATCTAACCTTATTCCAGATCTTGCTCGTTCATTTGTTTCACTTTCCATTATATTATTACGCTTCACCACCTCAAACGGTGGGGGGGGGGCACAATTTATCTTTCTATCATCGATCTAGGTCAATGCGTTGTTAGCGATACTGCAACTTTTCTGTCTTAAAGAGTCACCTATAATCTTCCAACGACTAAATTTGATTTCATTTCTATTCCATTAGATTATGCTTTAAATAATAATAATTTATTTGAAATCTTTGAGAATCGTTTTAAAAATACTCGCTTTATAGCGTTGCTTTAAAAAATCCTTATGTTTCAGAAGATCCTTATGTTTCACGTGACATCACGTCATCAAACGGTTATCGATATAATGAATACTTCCAACATACAAATATATAACAATAGAAAAGTGTTAGTGTACTTTCTTGGATGGCTTAATTCCTAAATAAAATAATATCACTAAAATCATTACACATGTACATCCACCACTCCGCATAGATATGTATGTTAAAACCAAGATAATAATTTTATTACCAAGAAAAATAATTTTAGTACTGTTATTTACAGAAATACTTGGTGTTTTTATACATTTACAGAGATCAATTAACAACATTATAATTTACCTATTTGAAAACAAAGCTGGAACTGATTATTCCCAGGTAAATGATCGTACGAAAATTATCTGATATTGAGATGAGCTCATATTATTTTCCAGAATAGTAAGTAAATAGATATATTTACGTTATTAATATCATTAGAAAGTAATAAATAATTAGGTACAACCTAAATATGTTTTAGTCAACTGACATTATCTTCTAAGAAATATTTTTGAAATTTTATCTTCTGTACTCTAAACACAAAGTGAATCTCCCTTTCATATGTTAAATCGAAAAATTATGCATCAACTGTATAGTTTATAGTTTTCTAGGCCCTTATATAATAAATGACTGTATTTCTATAAATACTGATTAATTTTCATTACAAAGCTATTTGAAAAACATTTTAAAAATCTAGTCTACTTCTTTTAGATTGTATGTAGGAATCCTATAAATATATCAAAGGAAATCGAAATAATTTTTAGCAAAGGATTTATCTCTGCCATTAATTCTTTATGCTAAATATATTTAATGAGTTGCTGAGTTAGTTTCTATTTGAAGTCAATATCCTTTAAAATAGAAATATTCGAACTCAATTCAAAATTATATGGGAAACTCTTTCTCTCTTTCTGGTATCGCCATTGCTACATATTTAAACTGTTTCTCACGTGCCAAAACAGGAATAATAATTCCAAATTCACACGGAAAGTAGTTTGATTCAAATTTACCCGTGTTCCATGCAAAACGAATTTACAAAATTCTCTTTCAGTGATACAAAGCAAAGAGAAAAGAGCAGAGTTCTAATGGAAAACTCATCTGCATTAATTACTCAACTGAGAATTTCGTATTTCGAGAAAATTTCCTGTTTGATTTTAAAGCATGAGATTTTAGTACTGTGATTATATTGAATAAATAAATAATATCCGTTTTATTAATATGTCAAACTATATGTTAAAGGTTATTTTATTTTCTTGCAGGTATTCCCGCAACGTTTGCAAGCATCGATAGCTACAGGGTACAATGCTCGTTTTCATATCGAGATTTCCTCGGTTCAAAACCCTGTGATGACAACGTCGAAAAAATATGTAAAAGTTCTGTTAAATGTTATATGTATTTCATTTTAATATTCCAAAACCTTCTAAAGTAATATTTATATTTTCATTGTAACGTTCTGTAATAATTCACAGCGATATTCAAAGGCATATTATGTCTCCGTAGGTGGGAGCTCTTGCCCATGTGTAGTTGCTCTCCATTTGTTAATAAACCTTGTTATTCTTACAATTATTGTGATTTCAATTAAATATTTTTCAACATCTATGTGACTATTTTATAAATGCATAACTTTAACATGAAATCAGTAATAATATTAACGTTGCAACAAATAAATATTAATAATCACACGTTTTCTGAAAGGAATGTTTCTTTTAAGTTTTGTTTTAGAAATTATTGTTGTATTCACCTAATTTTAGTTTCAAAAGGTAAATACATTTACCTATAAAATGACGCAGTATATTATAGTAATTTTTTCTGAATTATTTTAAGTATGTAGAATATCACATATTAATGTCTACATAATACATCTTTGACTCGATTATTTCTTTAATGTTCATAATATCTTACTTCAGTTTTTCTACCTGTAAGTAGAATGTTAAGAAATTATTTTGTAATATAATTGAAATGCTGTACACTGTATTAGATAATCTATATTTATTATTTAAAAATCTTGACGTGAAGTAATAAGCAAGTACATGTGAAATGTGTATGTGTTTGCAAGAAAGTATGTTGTTGTTAACGCTATTTTTTCTACAGGCAGGAAATATGCTCTGATTGTTTTATGTTCCTTAACATGATACAAATATAATGTTAGGTTTAAAGAAAAGTATTCTACGACTCCCTCTGAAATGAATTAATAATTAAAGTGTAATAAAAGCAATGGAATGCTGATTAAAAATCTGTATCACTAGTATTTAATTTTTTCGGTCATGTAGACACATTCGCAAATATAAATACACAGTTTGTCCGATGATCTGATTTTTTTTCAGCCGATAGGAAGGATTATAGGGTGATCTATATTGATGGAATGAGTACCGAAGAATGTTAAGTAGGCTAACAGATCCATGTTAGTTGTCTCTGAGTCGTAGATGTGTGTAGATTTCTCCGAACGTGAAAGCATGTTTGGTTTCTGCCTCGAGAGTGAAAGTGCCGCGAGACATCGAGCAATGTTGTGCAATCAAATTTTGCGTTACACTGAATACATACGCTTCAGAGATTTTCAGTATGATTCGTCATGAATAAGAGGAGGAAATCGTATACATAAAGAATGTTTTTCAGTGGCACAGAAACCTCAGATGTAAAGGAAGACATTGAAGCCTTCTTCAATTGAAAAAATTTCGTCGGAAGTATGCGGAGTTTGTGCTTGCGAGATAAAGAATGAACATTTTTTTTTTTTTTACTTTTAAATTTGATGCAGAATTGTTAAAACAATTGAGGTTAGGGCTCTATTGTGTCTGAAAGAAATAAAAAATACCTGAGTGTTCCATTCCAATAATATGCCTAGGCACACATCGCGAAATGTGAGGAAAGTAATGATCAAACATAACTTCACAACACTGCCCTAGCCACCTACTTTCGAAAATTGCCTTCATCCGTCTTTCTACCATTTCTTGGTCAAAATTCTTGAAACTACATCGTTTGGAAACGATTGATACGATTCAAGCGGCTTCGAAGGAGTGTTTGAACGGCCTTGCGTTTGCCAACCTTTCGGATTTATATAAAAACTTCACAAAGGTACGGTGTATTGAGAGTAATATTTGGAAATTTTTTTCTACTCACTGTTTATCTTCGAATGATTATAGATTGAGCTAACAACATTGAATTGTTCAGTACAGCTTTCTGGCAGTAATTTGTGAATAATAAAGTCATATTTATTGGCGAATTTGTGAGGACATAGCTTCAGTTGCAGTTTATAGGGTATTTTCAAGCAGAGCTACCTCAGGACAGCTGTGCTTAAAGATATGAACATGTATACATTTCGTAATATTCCTCATAACTGTAAGGAAGGATGTTAATCTAATACGTACTTATTACGATTGTTTATGATACAATATAAATACAGATACAAACACCATTCAGCTACAAAAATTACGGAAACACTTACTTTCTTTTTTTCTTTCTAACTGAAAACCAAATAAAGCTCAATTGCTCTACAGACTGCATCGGCAAATAACTTTATCTAACAATTACTATGTGAAACATTAACGATTGTTTTTAATTAAATACATCAAAGTCTTCTACGTCATTTAATGTAACACATATTTCCGATTCTAAGTACAAAACTCCACTTAGAACATTTTTATGACGTTAAAAGTATTCTTTGATGAAAAAAATAGAAAAAAAGCATTAAAGACAAACTTTCATTCAAATAAATTATAAATAAAACTTACTTAGTTATATATACACACATGGACAAAAATATTAACGCACCAAGAATGAGTCTTCAAAATGAAACGAAATTTAACATGCGTAATGACTACTTTGATATAAGTGAATGATTAGAAAATCAAAGAAAAACAATCATTTATTTCAGAGAAAAAGGCAAAAGAACGGATGATTTAATACCCGGTTGAACACAGTGTAGCGCGAATGCACGATGCGATATGATCGGGAATTGATGCACACAAGTTTTGTATGATGCCTTGAGACATTTTGTTCCATATTTGCTGTAAGCGTGCCTCTAGTTCGTTCAAACTCGTGTGATGCCCAACTCGCCGTCCCAAATGATCCCAGATATTTTAGAGTGGAGACAAATCTCGGGATCGGGCAGGCCAAGGAAGGGTAGTAACAGTGCGGAGATAATCTTGTGACACAATTGCCGTGAGAAGCCGAGCATTGTCTTGTTGAAAAAGGGCTCCTAGGAGCCGTTGCATGAGTGGCAACACATGTGGTTGCAGGATATCACGGACATACCATTGTAGGCATTGACGCCTCATACCATTACACCAACTGTGGGAGCGGTGTGTCGCTGTAAACAAAGGCAGGAATGAGGCGTTCACCACGGGGTCTCCACACATGAACATGATTGTCATCACTGCTGAGATTGAATCTGGACTCGTCACTAATGACGACCTGGTTCTATTCAGCTGCAGTCCAGTTTCCTCGTGTGCGGCACCATTCCAAACGGAGGCGTCGATGGGTGTGTGTCAAGGGCAGCACACGTAATGGGAGCTGCGATCTTAAATGTCCTTCCGCCAGGCGCCTTCCTATGGTTCGAGAAGACACAGGGGCCCCAAGTGAAGGTGCTACCTGTGACTGAATGGCGGTGGATGAAGCAGTTGGCTGTACGCGTGCATTACTTATCATGTGGCGGTCTTCTCGACGACTGGTCTGTCGAGGGCGTCCTGAGCCTGGTCTTCGTATAAATGACATCTCTCGGATCCACTCGTTCCTACACCTCCTCATATCACAATCAGAGTGGCCTAATTGCCGCGCTACTCGCCTAGCTGATCACCCAGCTTCCATCATGCCAATTATTCTCCCCCTCTCAAACTGCGACAGCTGCTCATATTGTCTTCGAAAACGGTGTAATGGCTTATCTATTTCAGCTCTTCCTTAGTATACGATTCGGCACACTGAAACAAGCTTTGATTAACTGTTTTAAACTCCACGGAGAACGAAGTTAAACGCCCTCTACCGGCTTACGTAATGCGCAGTCACGCGGCATTTCTAATCATTTGCATATCTCTCCGGCATGTACCTTCATGCCAAATTTCGTTACGATGCTGCAATTTTTCCTTGTTGAACTAAATTTTTTGTCCATGAGTGTATATATATATATTGAATAATTTGCTAGTGAGTTAATCTTATCGATACATTTTTATATGTTATATATATATATATAAGAATTATTTGAAAGATAAATCAAATTATTCGCATCATATATAAGATAAAAGTAAATTATTCAAATTTAAAGCAAAAAGGACGACTCGTTTTAATTTAATTCCCATATTTCGTAAAAATAAAACTTCGAAATAGCGATATATTTGACATTTAGTTTAAAGTGTGAATTCTATCTCAAGATAAATTTATTATCCTTATTTCTTGTTTCACTCTCTTTGTACACGAAGGGTATCTTTTCTTAAAGAGATATAAAGGGGAATATACAAAACAACGTCAAGGAAATATTCTCAAGAAGTAAACTATTTTCTCCTCCCCTTTTTTTCTCTGAATTTCAATTGAAGCAAATTGCATTTTTATAAACATTCAAACAAACAACTGCTTCTATAACTGGAAATTTGGAATCTAAGCGTATTCGAGAAAAGTTATTAAAGCCTTAATGCATTCGTTTTCCCATTTTTGGGGGTTAAATCTCTACTTTCATTCTTTTGGTGGAAAGGGTAAATGTAATATATTTATGTAATCTGAATAGGAGTGATATAGGGAGTGTGTCCTCTCTCTGTCTTGCCTTCAAGATACACGACACAAAAACAATGAAAAATAAAGTGTTTTCCAGAAAAAATGTCACTAGTAAAATATAGCTTTTGGATATATTGTGTCTGAAAACCTGTAGGCGTTTCAAACGCATTTATAATTTTCCGTAATTTATATTGAAAGAAATCAGTTTACATGTAAATATTCCAAATTTTCTCGTGATACTCTTATCCAAACCCATTTTGTAACGACTGGGATAAACAGAATGCCAAAATATATATATTATAGAAAAATGAACAACACACTTTCTACTTTATTTTTAATTATTATGATAATTTTAAACACGTGAGAGACATAGTTAAAGATGATTAATAATCACACTATTATATTTTACAGTACATAGGACGGTAAAAGTGTAGAAAACATGTAGTCTGCAGATTGCCTAGTATTTTGGTTTGGCTTCATTATCGTCGCATCGCAAGCAACAAGAGTGCTGTCGGTGATGGACCACGTAATGTTGAACCTCGAACAAAATTACGATGACTTCAATTGAGCTGACTCCCCCATCTCCTGACTTCCACTCATTGCCAAAAGGAGGGCTTTGAGCCTCGACGGATATAAGGTGCATCAGCACTGGCTACACGACTGGTCTGTAGTGGCATCAAGGCTCGAACCCATGACTCGACGAAAACTGACGGCCGCGAGTCCGCGACCATAGACACTGTGCTACTGTGACCACAGATTGTTTTGTAAACTGTTTCTTACCTATACTTTATTCAGTTAAATATTTGGAGTAAAATAAACTATAAAATCACAATGGATTGGAATTTTGAAAGATAGATTTACTGATTAATTCACTCACTCATTCTTTCCCTCATTCATTTAATCACTCCTTTTCTCGTCTATTCATTGATTTTCTCGTTCATTCATTAATTCGCTGCACATTAACTAGGCTGACCTCTTTAGGTATGGTAAATTGTTTTATTTCTCCCATTACCTAGTTTGAATTTGAAAATAACCCATACCAGAAACATTATCTAGTAGATATTAATTAACTGGAAAATAAGATCTTTGCACATTTTCTACGCTGAAACTAATATTTAGACAAATTCATTATTAAGAAATAAAACTATTTGAAAAAAATGCGTAATATTTTTTCCTCATAAATATGCAAATTATTTTATGTGTATTTCTAATGGGTAGTAAATAAATATAATTAAGAAATACATACTTGAATATTTTATTTATTTTTCGATATCTAAGGAATCTAGTTGATTGAATCAATCAATTAACAAAGTTGATTATAAAGTACCAATCCTATGCATTGAAATTTTATTACGAATGAATTTGTTAATAATATGATAAAATCATGTTTAATTTTTAGTGCAGTTTAAAGATTTAAGAACTTAGTAAATATATTATGTTTTGTAATTCAAATGCTGTATGTTAGGTTATGTAAATTAGTACGCTATACTGTTTAAGGGGACTTAGTACCTTACGAAATCAAAAGTAGAACATTTTGACAAACTTTTTTCAATTCTTCATAAAACAACAATTTTTGCTCATTTCGGTATGAAACTTTGCCAGTTTGTGTAATAAAGTGCATAGTTTAAAATATTGGGTCAAGGTTTGCTATTAAATTAATATATTTTCTTATATAACATGAAATATGCGTACAAAAATTTGAAAAATAAATTAGCTTACCTTACGTTACACACAAGATAACTTTTGAAAGATGTACAGTAGAACTAAAATTCTTATACCAAATTAAAGCTAAATAATGACCTTATTCTGTAGACCTCAAATTTTAAATTTATCTTACATTAAAAAAATTGAAAAATTAAAAAAAGTTATCAAGTTTGTATTTAATAACTTTTTTTTCATGTATCATGTTATAAAATAAAATCTAATCATCCTATTAACAAAATTGAGGTTCACAGAATAAAGATTTACAAGTACAACACTCATGTAAAATTTTAAAGCTCTGCATGCAAAAGATTTTTTTAATCCTGTGGGAAAGTGTGAAAATAGCAAACTGAGAAAAAGAGGTTTGTTTACATTGCATTACATAGAACAAGCCACTTTAGACATTTACATTTTTCGTTGCACAAGACGTAATAATTGTCGGATTTTGACGTGGTTTGTTTTAAAATGCTCCTAACATTTAGTACTATTTTTTAAAATCAAATTTGAAAAATCGAACTTTTGAAGGTGCAAAGGTACTAAGTCCCCTTAAAAACTCAAAAGCACTTTGAATTATAAAACGATAGATTTTTGTGACTAATTTATCTATTTGAGCATATTGTAATTTTTAATTTCATTTTCAGAATTTCTTTCCAGTTTCAAGGGAAACTTTTGCCCTTTAAAAATTTGTAAGATATATAAATGTGGGCATTACTGGGATAAAATACAGAAAACTCGTAATTAGTAGATTATTACGCCTTTTAACAGAACAAATCCTTAATCTGCGTTTTCTAGGTAATGTTCTCATTGTTCAAAGTTTGATAGTAACAAGGAGAATAATAATTAAATGACTACCCAGAAATATACAGATGTTATAAATAAAGCGTTATTTACGAAAATAATTTATTTGTATTTTTTAAACTACCACTGACGAATATTTTACTAATTAATGTTATGAAATAAACTGATTTTATAAGCATAAAAGATGAAATACTACTTATATAATTTTATTTGTACGTTTTACTTAGAGCTCAAAACATTAAAAGAAACATTCATGTTGAAAATGTGGAAAAATTTGAATATTGTCGCTTAAAAATATTTAGTAAAAATATCCATTAATTTGAAGTAACAATAAAGACAAATATGTATTTAAATGACTAATGAAGAATGAATCGTCTTTAATTTGAATTAAAGTATTTAAAATTTTTACAAAATTTTCCTTATGTGTGCATTGCTATTTTTAGGACAGCAAAATATAAATTTTAAAGAATAGAAATTGCGCTTTTAACAGTTAAAATAAAGCTAATACCACAGTCACAAAAACATTACGTGTGAAAAACACAAATCATTCGTAATTGAAAGAACAATTATTCTACCAAATGATGACAACACAATTAAATGTGTTCAAAATAGGCACACATGCTAAAAAATATGGTTACTAACTAATTTAATTTAAGATATTAATAATCAAAATATTAATAAAAAAGTACAAATTCTAAACTTTTATGCCATTTACAAATAGTTTTAAATGCAGTTTTTTAAGCAGAAAAATGTAAGAAACTAAAACAGAAATTCCTAAATATAGTTAAGAAGTATTTTAAAATAAATTAATGATATTAAATATTTCAATATCCAATTTATCTACAAATTGTATGCATTTCTCTTGAAATAAAAATAAGAATATAGCTATATTACACAAATTTGATATATTTTAAAATGAATTCATTTTTCCATTTTATACAAGTAGACATTTAATTCAAAAATTATCTAAAAGATAATAATATACTATTCAAATAAGAAATCATAATGCAAAAATCTGTAACTTTGGGCATCAATTATTTTAGTGAAGATGTTTTCCTGATATAAAAATATTTATTACTGATAGAATAAAATCATTAATAAAAATATTGCTTTTATTACTAACTTCATTCAAAAATGCGATTTTTAAATTAGTTGCTGAGCGTATAAAAATAATTTTGGTGAATGACGAAATAAATAAATTTTATATTCATTGATCTTTTTTAATTGAAGGATTTTTCAGTTAATGTGCTATACATATTATATTCAGTGGAAAAATAGTTATTGCATGTCTCCAACATTTACGATACCTGTGGAATAAATACATTATTATACATGCTAAAATTTTAAAAGTAATTATTTTAGGAGCAATTTTCAAATGTAAGCATTGCACGTATTTTATATGCTATAATTTAATTAGTTTTGATAGAAATTATATCCTTGAACCATAATATAAGTATCATTTTTTATTTTCTCTTAACTTGAATACTAATTATAATAATCGAATGATCCAAAATTATTTCAGCATGATTGTAAATGTTTTTGTAGTAAGAAATGTTTTGAATATTCATTTATATTTTTTGTAATGTATTACTCTACTTAAAATAAATTTCATTATTTTATTGGCGTTCTGAAATTAATTAAATTTACGAGACTGAACAGCTTTATTAAAAATCAAATAATAACTATTCATTCTCTGTAAATAAAATATTTAGTTTGAAACTCACGAATAAGTAAATAATATAAATAAGTCACGATATCCAATTAAACTGACTTGTTAAATATTTTACTCAGTTGAAAGTTAAGAAAGATATTCTGATTTATAAAGCCATTTCTAAATAAGAGATTAAGGCTTTGAAAAACTTAAAATGTTAACTAAACACAAATAAATACTTTGAATGAGCTCCAAGATGATTAATTGGTCTTCAAATCGTATTTTTTTCCTTACAATGATATGTCTATTACATTTTATGAACTCGTTTCAAAGAACGTTAGTTTTATTAACACAAGCCCATCACAGAAAATAAAAACGTATTGATTCCATTAATCATGTTGATAAAAGGTTTCTTCATTAAGATATAATTGATAGGCATTGTTATTGGATTACTAGACAGTATCATCTGATCTACCAAATATACCAGAAGGAGGAAGTTTGAGTGTTTTGCAGCATTTCTTTCTTTACATAGTTCTTGTTGTTTATAATTAAAGGTGTCATTCTTGTCTAAGTAGTTCGTGTTTTGGAGATTAAAATTCAAAACAAAGAACAATAAGGAAACAACACATAGAAATCACAAAGTTTTATGAAACTAGTTACGCACCATCCAAAAAGAGAGTTTTTTGATTACTTCCTTATTATAAGGATCTGAGAACTAAAGAAAACTAATTCTAAACGAAGACTCATTTAAGATTACTCGAGGAAACTGCTCAACTTTCTAGATTCATTATACTACTTTTTAAGTAGTCTCAATTTTAATTTACCTCTTCAAAGTTGAATTCTCTTATTATAATGATATGACATGCAGAAATGTTAAGGAGTTTTGTATTTTTGACAAAGTTTGGAAGATTACATGTACTTCGTGGCAATCATAATGGCGTTAATTGCTCGAGATAAGCTGATTTAGGTTTCATACACTTCTTTTGATGGCAACACCGCTTCAAATTTGTTTCCTTAAATGAAATCACTAGATTTTCATCTAAAGAAAGTGAAGAAGTGCTTCATTATGAGTTAGGCAGCTGAGGCCACATAAATAAATGTTTTGGTAAAAGACTAATTTTCTTTTAAAGTATTTTAGTAACTTATGATTTATATATTAACTGACAGTCTAGATGAGTACTTTATATATATATTCACCTTTTCCGATAAATTTTCAAACAAACGAAAAAAAAAAAACTATATTTGTTTAGATGTAGAGTTGAGGGTAATATGTGTTAACGTGTACATACATGCTGATGTCCTAACAAATTTTTCTGTATTTCAAATATGAATTAATGAATTAATTGTGATGAAGGAACCTTATAGAGACTAGAAATTTCTTTCGGATATATATTGCATCGATATATTCTTTTGAGAATTGCAGTTTATCAAAAGGATTGTGACTCCTTGATATAAGTAATTATTTGCTCATTTTTAAAGGAACAAAATTTTCAGAATTACTCAACTGAATCTAATTTCTTCATTTGGCACTTATCGTTTAATAACTTTTACATTTCTTCTAGATTAATAGTTAAAAAAAAAGTAATGTTATATATAGTATATATAACTGCTATATTTATTAAATTATATACTTGAATCAATGATTTGTATTATTTATATGTATGCCTGTTTGATTTGTATTGTTATGCTTTGGAAATCAAAGCTCTTACTTGAATAAAAATAAAAAAGTGGAAAATCTAGAAGTTAATCTCTCTTATACACACTCTATTAAGATACTCCAATTTCAGGATAATCTCTAGTCTATTTCTATTTATTTTTTGCCTAGATATCTGTACACCGTTCTTCGTAAAGGATTACATCTAATTTTGGTTCCTTATGCGATCAAATGCTTCCTTAATTCCGTTTGGCATTAATGAAGATATCTTCGATTACTGGTTGTAATCTCATCAAAGAGTGTCGTAAAATATTTATTGAACCAAGACTGCTGCTTTATTTTTGTAGCCATCATTTACTAAATGAAGTGTAATGCATGAAAGTAAAACTAAAAACGCCAATTTTGATGACAAACTTATTATCATAGAATGTTCGTAAATCTTCACGTGGTTGCCTTTAACTTTAATTTAAGATTATGCAAGACTATACCATGATGCATAATTACATTTATAAGCTTTGAAACTGTTTAAAAAAACCTAATATTGTACCTTCGATAGAATATCATATAATTTCGAGATATCGTTATATAAAATGTTCCAATCACTCAAAAGTTCATAACCCCAAAAGCCATATATATATATATATATATATATATATATATATATATATATATATATATATATATATATATATGCAAGTAATATTTAAACTCCACATAACATATCATTTAGAAATTACAATACCTTGTTACATAAAACAAATTTTCAAAAATAAATTAAACAACGTTTTCGTACTTACTTATAAAATCGAAACAAGAAAGAAGAATAACAAAATCCCAATAAATGTATTCAGTTTTTATTAAATGTAATTCACTGAAATTTTATATGTTTTGACACAGGGATTTATTGCATGTTCAGAAACTATAATACGATATGATATAGAATATGTCCTTCATTATATATCTTCGTCTGCCCAAAAGGCTTTTGAAAAATTTAGTGTTTTTTCAAACAATGTTTAGCAAAATATGTGAATGTTTGAATGCTTAAGAAATTGCTGCTTTCAACTGACAAAACCTTTAGGAAAGATATCTTAAGAAATCCAATGTATACCATAAGAAAATTAAAAAAGAATTCATAAAAACATTCATAGTTTCAAACTCTTCAATTTTGTATTTAATTATAATGTATTATAAATAATTGTTTAATATTTAGGCGAAATAGAAGTAAATTAATAAACGAATCTGTAGTACATATTTATTACAGAAAATCTTAGTATCATAACCAGTTCTCTCGTGTTTTCCTTGCAACTAACTGTAGGACCACTTTATTGCGTTATTTGATTTCAGAACCTCAACCTGTGAAAATCCCGTGACATACGTAAATCCCTTTTTCTCTATATAGAAGTATAGTAAAAAGGAAATGAAAACCTTGAGAGGCTGAAGGTTATAACGTAATTACTCCTTCAGCGATAGGAAGAAGGCTTACAAGAAAGAATGTGCACACGAAATTGGTGCAAGAAGGTGTTAAGTACTCATCGGAGTACTTATAACTCGGATTCAATTTACAAATGTTTATTCTTGAGTCAAATACAGTTTTTCTGTTATTGAGATAAGAAAATATTTCAGTTATAATCTTTATTTAAGCCATAAATTAGTAACAGCTTCTTATTTGTAATAAAATTTTGATTTGGATTATTCTTAAATAGAACAAATATACTTTAAACATTTGATTGACTGATTATTTCTATGGAAAGAAGTATAGTGAATAGGAAATGAAAATCTACCGAGAATGAGAAGTATATAACGTGATTACCAGTAGGTAAAAGGTTAGCGTTATTGATGTGCAAGCGATGTTGTTCCAAGAAAGTGTAAAGTAATCATCTGAGAACAGGTTATAACTCGGATCCAGTTTACAAATGTTTATTTTTGAGTTGGATACATTTTATCTATTATTGAGATAAGTAAAAATTTCACTTACAATGCTTGATCAGGAGATGAATTTGTAATCACTTCCCCTTCGTAATAATGATTTTAATTTGATTATTCTTAAATTTACTTGATTGACTAAGCGTTTACTAAAAGTAAACGCTTAGTCAATCAAGTTCAGAGCCTTAGTAACGAATTGTCAATCAAGTTCAGAGCTCGATAGTTCAGAGCCTTAGTAACGAATTGGGTTTGTCACAGTGTAATTACTTATGCGGAAATAGAAATTATGATATCAATTTAAAATGTTGTTAAGGAAATCTGTTAGTAGCAAACAAAACAAAGACAAAATTTAATAAGTACAGGCTTGGCTCACTGTGCCATTAATTTCAATATAAATGAATTATTTTATGCATTAGTAAAAAATAGAATAATTCATTGTTCACCATGTAATTAAAACTCAAAATGCATTGATAAAATTCATTAGGATAAAAGGAAAAGAAATAATAATCTACAGGTAAAAATAAATAAAATATCTTACATTTCTAATAAAAAGAACATATTTTATACATTTTAATACGAAAGCCCTTTCTTTTTATTTTTTTTCAAGTTTCTCATTTATTCTAGTTCAAAATCCAAACAAGTTAGATATATTTAATTAATCTGATAAAATAGATGCGTAATAAATTCATAGACTTCAAATTTTATTACTGGTATGACATTTATCTCTTTTCAAATACTTACATGCATTTGGAATTCCTTAATCTTAGATAAAAGTTGCTGAGAAATTATGCGATATGGTGCAACAATTTAGAAATATAAGCAATCTGTTTGAAGATTTTGAGATGTTTTCTCTGACTTAAACAGCAAACTCTAAAAAATATTTATTTAAAAATGTATTTCTTATATATTCCTCATAAACAAGGTACTGATGAAGATTGCACAAACCCAAAAATGTTTCTTAATTGTTAGGTATTATAATCTACTAGATCAAAATACATGTTTTCTATATCTTAAGCGTTGAATTTTTAGCTTTATATTTAATTTAAATTTCTCACCCAAAACAATTAAAATAACTCTAACAGAATTATTCAGATTACTATCCTAAGTAGTCACGCAATAATTAAATTGCACTAAGTGAATTAGATTTTCAGATTTGTGAAATTCCTCGAAGCTTTTACCCGACTTGTGGGACCCTGAGAGATTACCTGTAGAAGAATGTTTCAAAAATCTCTGCGAAGACGATGTTCGTGCTCATTTAATTAAACTCTGTTTCTCCTGACTTCTGAAGTGTAACATTGAAAAGAGAATAGAGTACACTTTTAACCCTGCTGTAATTAATCTTTATTAATAGACTGTTATGAAAGACTGCCCTATTTTGGGAGTCATTAGAATAATATCAGGTGGAAACCTTCCATAACATAGTGATTGGCTCTCACATCTGTGTTAAGTATGATTTTGCTTCCTCGCTTGTGTAAAGTTAAGATATCTTCATAGAATGCCTTAACCCTATGGTAGATAAGTCTCAAACCTAAGAAGTATTTTGGAAGAAAACACAACGAATGGATATTCTACCTATGAGACTCCCCATGCTTAATATTCTGCACTTCCGTAGTTAACGCACTCTAATGAAAACATAAGATACAATTTTTTTTAATGAAGTAAAAAATGAAATTATGGGCTGCCACAAGAAATATCAGAATACATTATTACTATCTAGTCTACTGTGATTTGCTACGACTTTTGGTGGATAGGAGTTAAGGAAACACAAAAGGAAGAAAACGTGCAGAGTGAATAAGATGTGAAAAGGGAAAAAATCATTCAATTTGTGACACATAAATGTCGAAATAAAGATTGTGTAAAGAGCTGTATTTCTTAAAAAGATTTTAAGGAGGTCACTTCAAACACCATTTTTTTTCTCCTTAATGATAAAAACTACCTACTTTAAGGAACATTTTTACTAAAAATTGAATGGCAGCACAGATACTATTTTTTTTTGCTTAAATTTATTGTATTTTTATTATTGTTTTCATTGAGAGCATTTTTAAATTTTGAACAGTAATTTTTCTTAAAAACTCATATAGGTTTAAACATGTGAACAGTTTGAAAATAATGAGTCTTTGTATTCATTTATTCATTTTAACCCATCATCATTTTTGAATAATTTTTTGGCAATATCTCTCATTAAAATTTAGTAACAATGCAATGAATACCAAAACTGAAACAGGTGATTGTACTAAAAATCAATGCCTTAAAAATGTTCTTGAAACTCGCTCATTTTTAACATTACAGAAATAAGTAAATCCTGAGTGAAATGAACCCTCAAGAACCTTGTCATTGGCAATGCTGACTTCACATATCTCCAATAATTTGTAGGGCTTCTCATTGGTGGGAGTTAACAATACGAAGTTAGGTAAAAAGGGTATAAATTAGGGTAATGAACGTATAGTTGTTAGAAGCAATTTATCGAAGAAATATGTCATATTAAAATATTTTTGGTCTTTTTCAAATTTTTTGTTATGCATTCCGAGATTGATAATTTTGTCAAGGTTTTTTTTGCAAAGTATGAAATGTTAATTAAGGATCCGTTGAATTAATAAATTATTTAGACATATCTATTATTATTTGTCAAAATTTATTTCTATTTGATTATATTGATCAATATCATCGAGAGAAATTTATATATATCGTAGTAAAAAATAAATTACATTTGGACTCACTTGCTGAATTTTGATAGATTACCTCCAGAAGAAGGTTTAAAACTTTTCAGCGTAGACTATGCACATGCGAAGATCATTGAATTAATCACAACATCTCGTGATTTCTGAAGAATAAGATCGGAAATGGAAATAATATATTTTCACACCTAAAGTAATTAATCTTTATTAAGAAGCTAGATCATGAGAGACTGCCATATTTTGTGAATGATCACAGTAACAGCAGATGCCAGTAACTGATAAGAACTACACCATTCTTAACACCAGAATTATTGAAGTGGGTTATCTGTGACACAAGATATGAGTGTTTGCTCGTTTCACAGTTTATTTCTAAAATTAAGCTTTCTAATTTTTTTGACTTTTCCTTAATTAACATTTTAATATATTAAAGCGAATTTAGTTTAATTCCATTGAATACTTTCTTATTTATATGTCTCTGTATCTAGAATTACCATGGGGGTCATAACTGACACGAACAAGATAATTGTCTTTCCTTTTATTTTAAACAGGATTTTAAATCTACATCTTTCAGTTGTAAAATAATTGTATAAGGAGATTTATTGCACCAACTTTTTACCACAGGAGAGAATGAGAAGAAGGTGTGTTCGCACATCTGCATGTACCTGTTATGTTGATGCGTGTGCTTTTGTGATTAGAAGCTATTATATCTACGTATTGGAATGTTGTAGAATATTTTTATCTCTGTTATAGGCTAGAAACTAAGTAAAAAGAACAGTTTCCCTGCTGTAAACTGAGCAGAAGGTAAATAAATTAACTGCACTTCCCGTTTGTACACGTTTAGTGATCACACCCAGCAGAAAAAATATTTTGTAAGACAATTGCTAAATTAACTTATTGAATTGAAAGATAATTGAAAATTATTATTGGAACGAGAAAATACATATTGTGATGATAATGAAAATTTTCTTAAAAGGGACGAAAGAAATATTGTGGAAAATTTATACATAATTTATCTTTCTGAATGTTCAAGTAACAGCGAGCTGAATGAAAACATTCCAAGTAAATTCAGGTTAGCAATTCATAAAATTACAAAGAATAGTAAAAGTGTTAAAAATGAAAAAAAATAAAGAAGATTGACTATCTCCTTCAAAGTGGTTTGGAAGAAGCGAAAAAGGAAACTATGGGGAAAATATAGCAGTTATTTCCGTCAAAGAAATGCTGTAGACTTTTGAAACATATGCCATACCAATCTGACAAATTCGGCATCAAATTTTAATTGGTAGTAGATGTTAGCTAAAAGTACGCAATCAGTGTATTTCCATTTAGAAAAATGATGATTTTATTCCAAATGATCTAAGTGATGGTGAAAATGCTGCTCTTAGGTGTTAGTATAGCCCTATCTCAAAACAGGACGAAATATAACAAGTGATAGGTTTTTTACATCTCTAAAACTTGTAGAAAGCCTAAAAGGAAATAGTTTAAGCTATGTCGGAACAATAAATAGAGCAAAAAGAGAAGTTTCGAAATCCTTGAAGAAAACAAAAAAAAAGTTGAATTCAACAACATTCATGACACATTAATAAAACCAATCTTGTTTCTAACAAGTGTGAAAAACACAAAAATGTACTTCTTCCTAACACATTGCATTCTTCATAAGAAATTACTCAAAATTAGAAGAAAACTCCGGAATTATAAATTTCTAAGATTCCACAAAATTTGTAATCGATCTTGTTGCTCATATGGCAAGAAAATATTCCATGAAATCTGCTTCAAGGCATTGTCCTATGCATTTTTTTAACAATATTTTAGATCTAGCGGCGATTAATACATGGGTGGTTTTTAAAGAGACAATAGTTCTAATCTGAGCAGAAGAGATATTCTAAATTAGCAGATGAGCTAAGAGAGAAATATATTGCAAAAGAAGCAGAAGTTGTCTGTCCATATAATCCCTAAGGTTTCAATACATTCCCAGATAAAGCAATGCAAAGACAATGAAACTAATATTGCGAATCAAAAATATTCAAAATTTGTACCGGTTTTTGCCCAGCGAAAAAGAAATAAAGATTATAACATTCTGTGTGAAATGTTTCGAGAAAAAACAGTAAAATGCATGTAAAATTGTATGCATATTTACTGTTTAATGTGATTTAATATCTTATTAATATGTAGAAAAATTATGAGATTTAAATTAATTTAAATACATATGTTATTTAAAAGATATTTTTGTATTTCATTTTATACAACATGCCAAAATCTTAAATTATAGGTATTCTGTAAATAGAAATTAAAAACGTTTTTAAAGATAAATTCCTATTAACTAAATTTTATGTTATATAACCTTCCAGAAAGCTAAATTTAATAAGCCATTAATTAAAATTATTATATTAATGATGAAACACGTTATCTTCCATCTGTAATATCATAAAATTTAAGAATAACATGAATGAAATCCATGGGACAGCTATGACACACACCGGTAGTTCTAGGTATACCAGAAATACGGTAATTATACTGTTAAATGTAAGTTAAACATGTATGCACTTTCACGCTTGCTTAAAAGTAGAGGTATTTCAAAGGGCAAATTAACTCACTGAAAATAATTTCAACCTTGAAAAACAAAGGAAGAAACGGTAGAGAAGCAAAGTTATTACCTTATGTGATTTAAATGGATTTTGTCGAATGATTTACTACTTTATGTTTGACAATTCTATGAGTTTTACTATTTTTACGAATCACATGAATGAGATAAATTATCTTTTGTTAAATATTTTTATTTTCAGGTAAAAGAGCTTATGATTTTATTTTTAAATTCATATTTCTTATTACTACTTGTGACTCCTTTACTTAATTGTGATGTGTAACTCCCATCGTTGTTTTTGTCGAGTTGTAAATTTGAGCCTGATGCTAATTAAGACTCGCTCCTTGTAGTGGAATGAATGTACATAAAATCTGATAGAGATCCCAATTTCCTCCCATTGGCGTGATGGGGAAGTTTTTGGAGGTAGGTACCAACTCAAAAGTCCTCTTCGTCCCTTGAATGAGGCTCAAAATTACGAGGTTCGCAACCAATAGCTATCGTGCTGCTTTTCATTGCGGCGTTAATAAACATCAAACAATCAAAATCGCCAAATGATGATATTTTTTGTAATAATGTTTCTGCATTTGTCCATCTTTGTAAACATTTATTATGCTTAACTCAAATTTTCAATAAAACTTAAATGTTTCTGAAATATGAGTTTAGTGGTAATAACTGAACTTTTGTTCAAAAATGAGCAGGAATTTTCCCAAAAAAAAGACTTACTACAAAAAGTCATTGTTCTTTTTAGATTAAACTTAAACATTTGGTACATAACAGGGAAATTAACTTTGAAATCGTTTGTTTATTTGTTCATTTTATATATATATATATACGAATAGCAAAATTGAGGTCACTGGTGATGAAATATAATTCAGAATATCAGTAAAAATCTAAAGTAATACTAAATAAATAAAAAAAAGTTTCCATTTTTTTTTGTCTTAGAAATAATAGAAAATGTTTAAATTGCAACTAGTTAAAAGTTTATAATTCATTTTTGAAGGAACAATTTTTAAATAGAAATAATTAGATGAAAAGAGGAATTATTTTTCTTAACATAATAAATACTGAAAAGTGCTTGCTAATTATTCATACTAAATTATACATGTTTAAAACTTTAGTTAGAAAGAAATGTATTTTTTAAATAAAACCTTACTTATTTAATTTTTTATTATTTAAATAACATTTAAATTAATATTAAGAAATTTTAGTGAGAGATTTGTAAAACAAAACGGATTTTTCGAAAGTTTCTTGTAACGAATTTAAATTTAGTTTAAATTTGATTTATACTTACAAAATGCTCAAGGGAATTTGTTAATGCACAAATTTAAGTGAAAAATGAAAAATAAAAAAAAGTCATTTAAGGAATAATAATTTTACCTAAAGCATATAAATATTTCTTATAGCGAAACTTTATACTCTGAAAATTTGTCACACTTTCCTTTCATAACCAAATGTTTCTTTAAAGTCTAGACTGATAGAGAGCTAAATGCGAATAAAAACGAAGTTAAAAATGCCTCCTGTTAAGGAAGAAAATTTATGGTCCCCTTATTTCACAGCCTATTCATTTCTTTGGAGGTTGCGCTTTTTATCAAGGCTCCCTACGCAAATTGAATTTCTCGTCTTTTTACATATTCTTCACATTCCTGCTGGTCCCTTGTCGTAGTTTTCCTTGCCAGTGACGTATAATGCCTATTTAAAGTACGTGACTCGAATTACGCATGCGCGCACGTGACTACGCTCGTGATTAATATTCGGATTCCAAAGGGATCGTTCGATTTGAAATTTTTGGACATCCTCCAAGCATTTGAAACCCATCTGGCCAAGACAGACCCAACAAGATAAAATGACCAGTTGGTGTCATTTCCCGTCATCTTGTATGCATGAGGAAGCGTTCAAAATGCATTAGTAGAGATCTTTTTTCAGCTTTATCTATAGGATTGCAAATTCCGGTAGAATGTTTTTTAGAGTTATTTAGTGGGTATTTTTTGCGAGAGTCAGTCAAAATATGAAGCGATAGTGCATGTCGATCATCAACAAGCGTTGATTTCGTTCTGTCAAACGCTTTCGCTGGGTATTCTAAAGTGATACTATAGAATAAAATGAAGTGATATGTTTATTTTCCGAATATCTATCGAATGAAAGATATTCCGCATTGCATTTTGTTTTGAATGTAACATTCTGTCCTATTTCGTCTACAAGTCATTTGCTCTACCTGTTTGAAAAAGAAATTATATTTTGAAATAATAATTTTATTTTACATAAGTCAACGCTAAAATGATTATTTAATAATCATTATCTTTAATGCCTTGAAAAAATAAAGCATTCTGCAACAAATTGTAATAATTTTTATCATCTATTTATAACTGTAAGATAACTTAAAAACTGGATATGGAGTAATAAAAAAGAAGTAGTTTAAACGCAAATAAATCTAATTCGTTATTATTACTCCATATCAAATTAAATAAAAGTAGTTTAGTTATAAATGTCTTAAACCTGAAAAAGTATGTTTCAATCTCGTATCTATTTATATAATAGTACAATAAAGGCTTTTGTGAGCATTTATTGAGTTTCACTTGCAACGATATTTGAATAAGTATAATAAATATAAATATTCGGATATATATAAAAATAATCAACTGCTATATCATTATTTTTATTTGCAAGTTTCTGGTATTAAATTCAATATTTGTTTTAGAAACTCGTAATACAGAAAATATTTTTATTATGAATATTTAAAACGATTAATAAGTCAGATGCATTTTATTCGCTTACATGTCTGCTGTCATTCCTTAATTCAATTATACTTGCAAATTCTACAATTCCTTTGTCATAAATGTAGGATAAGCATTTACGCAACAATCCATTTTACTTAAATACTAAGAGACTTTTATAAATGTTTAGGTTCCATATATACGGAATTTTATATAAAAATAGGTGTAGCTTATTAGCCTCATCATACCACGCGCTTTATTAAGATTTTGCAAAAATAGCATTTTCTCAAAAAATAGTTAATATACTTTGAACTATTTACACGACACAAACAAAATTTGCATTAAAAAACATTAAATTATGAACTTCTCATTGGTCTACTTTACTTTTACTCAAAAATTCTTTGAGAAACAATTTCTCAACTTCTCCAAATAATGCGAGTTTCTAGAGAAGATCAAAATTTTAAAATGCTTTTAATTTTTTTCTAAGTTAAGAAATAAACAACCAATTAATTTACAAGAAATTATAATTTTAGAAAAATAGTTTTTTTAGCTAATTCTGAGTCGAAATGTTAGCACTATGGATATTTTTAACAAAATGTGTAATTAAATGCTATTACAAAAATAATATAATGACATAATTACAAAATGCCATACATTTTGTAATTAAATGTCATTACAAAATTTTGATGAACTCAGTAATTATTTAAATTTTGGTAAGAAAAAACGCTATACATGATCTAATTAAAGAAATCTTAGCATTTTGAGAAATATTTAAAATGGGATTCTTGAAATATATAGATCTCAAATCCTACCGAAAAATTTTGATTTCTCATTACAAAATATTCTTTTTCAGATTTCGCTGGATAGAGACAGTTCAAAAGGCTTTTGGGGGGCTATATTAATTCTTAAGAAAACGAAAATATTTTACAGTCAAAATTCACTATGTCCTGCAATTGATACAATGTTTATAATTTTTGTATATAAAACTATACTAAACTTTTTGCTTTGTAATTTTTATATCAATTGGAAGTAAGCCATTATATGTCATGGAATTCATGAACAATATGTATCTGGTGTTTGAATAATTAAATTAGTTAAATATTGAAACCCGTAGATATATACCATTATTCATTTAGTGTACCATTATCATTAGAAGTTCATAAGTTTATGAAGAAAAATTAAGCAAGAAATAACTATAGTTATTTAATACTAGAACTCTATGGGGAGTGCTATTAAGTTTTCTATCCAGAAATTACTACAATTAAGCAAAATAATTTGCAAAATGGAATTCTTTACGAAACTTATATAAAATATTTCTGAAGAGTTACTTTGTTTTGCATTCTAATACATCAGAAGATATTTAGTATTAATCGTAAAACACTGAACAGAATCTATTATGAATTACCTGCTTTAACTAACTTTAATCAGATATATAGCACTAAGATGTATATATTTTTAATTTCCAACTTATGTCTTTGAAATTTTTAAATTTTGTACGAAGTAATTTATGCAAAACTTCATATATGAATTCATTAAATGTATGCATAAATTATTTCTGATGTGTAATGAGAAATTAAAATTTCATACTCATGCAAACTCCATTTCTTTCAAAATTACAAGCTTTCCCATGTGTATTAAATTCACAAAATATTCATTTACAATCTTATGTCATGCATAAAACTGTGGCGTTGTAATTGAAACTTCATCTGAATCAGTGTTACATTTGTGAGCTGGTGATTTCTGTGTTAAATTCTCTTTGATTTTAAAATAAGAGAATCTGGTTCAGTTTTTATTTCAAATAAATAGTCAGTCATTTCATTAAATAGTATCACTATTATGTTATTTCGTCTTATACACATAAATTTAATAGGCTAAAATAATTATAACTATCTTATAACATTGTATTGCATTTGGTTTTGCATTTATTTATATCATTTTATTTATAAGTTTCGCGAACTTCTGGAAGAAAATAGTAATCTTAAATAAGCAAGTCTGTATTAAAGAAACTGTTAAATATTATTATAACTAACGATGACATGTAACATAATATAACACAATATAATATAATATAATTTAATAAAATGTAATATAGTATAATATGATATAATGTAATATAATATAATATAATATAGTATAATATAAAATAATATGGTATAATATAATATAATATAATATAATATAATACAATACAATACAATACAATACAATACAATACAATACAATACAATACAATACAATACAATACAATACAATACAATACAATACAATACAATATAATATAATATAATATAATATAATATAATATAATATAATATAATATAATATAATATAATATGCATTTTCTGAAATACACGTGGGATTACCGTAGCTTGTTTTTGTTTTGTGATAAAATAAATAGGTTCTTCATAAAAATACTTTCAAATACCTTCGTTCGTGCAAAGAGCTGTCTGACAGAAGCAGTCACTCATCATATGACGATCAGAATTGACAATAAGAGAGCGGGCTCTCATACCTGCACTCAGAACAGAAAATTTAAACTCAGGCAAATTTAACTGAGTCAACTTCTTCCTCTTTCCTATAGTAGCCGGTGTAGCCTAGAAGTCTTGATTGCGGATTCGTAACTGGAGTTCCTTTCGTAGAGTTGTGCGTTCAAATCAAAGTTACGAAAAACCCAACGTGTAACGTGACTTAAATATGTACGTTAAATCGGATCGAGGCTGAAGTTTGGCCTTGGCTTGATGTGTATTTCGGAGAGGATGGTGTCAGTTCATGTGCCATCCATGGCACTTGACCGATATTACAAATTACGAGTAACTTCACCACTAGAATTTGAGTTAACTACTTCTCTGAGCGACGTCAATAAACAGTCAGAAACACAGTCCTGTTTAACATACGCTGTTTCATCAGTGACTGACACTTTAAAGTTTTTTATACATACCCTCTCTATCTCCCCAACTGTAAGCCTCCATTAGCGTCCTGGTTCAGACTATAAATAAATCAATGAACATCGGATATAAAAAACTATCTGTTTTCTGAAAGTCATGTCATAAAATGTCTTTTCCAAAAATACAAATATTTTTTTACCCTTTAAAAGCAAGCATTTAACTCGTGATGGCGAGGTGAAAAATAAGATATAACAGGGGCATACGGTCATAGGGACTGCACATTGTTATATTTTTTTTATAAAAAAATATTTTAATTAAAACATTATCCTGTTATTTATACTCAGATGTTCTATAAATTATGAAATTTCAGAAAAAAAATTGTTTTCACATTTTAAAGTGAAATGGAACATTTCCGTGGAAACCATACCAGAACCTTACACATTTTGGCAAAATTCATATGCAACAGTAAATTTTGAAAATTATTAATAAAACGAATCTATTATACATAAATTATTGTGTTTTATTTATCTATTACATTAATCAATTTCGAATAAAAGGAAATCCAAAATGAGTCGCTACAGAAAATTTTTTGACAGTACTGAAACTATCAGTGTTTCAAGACAAACAATTTCGCCATACAAAGTCGTAGGAGCGAAAAAATTATACCTTGTCTTCTTCAGCAAATTCAATGCATAATTTTTCAAATATTTCAAACTAACAATTCTCTTGTAAAATAAACATAAATATACTACCATCGTTGTCTTCCTCGATGGATACATTCGACTGGAGAGCAGCGCAATGTTTGCAGGAAGCTATACCAATCAGCGCATACCATATCATGAAATTCGTACACGTGTTCCTCGACAACTGTATAGAACTTGAATGATTTCCTTGATTTTAATTTTGTTCCTATAGGAGTAAACCCAAAGTTTCTCTCAGTTTATCAACGTTAATACTATCGATTTCATCTACAAAGGGATCACATATATGTTTCTCTTACTTTCAATCCTAAATTTCGTTTATTAAACAGTTATTCGTAAAAAGTGCATCTGTAAAAAGTAGTTTCCCTACATTTTTTTGGATTGGAATCATCAATTTTTTCTAAGGTCTTATTCCAGACAGTCTTATTACATCATTAGCGGGAGTTCTAACATTTCAATAAAACTCATTGGAATATCATTTGTGAAACGATTCTTACTATAATAGCATTTCACAGAATTACTTGTTTCTTCTGGAGCAGAGAAATTATTTTCTTCTGAAAATATTTCGAACCTGTAGAGTAGGAAGGTTCATAGATAAAATCTTCTTCTCGGTCATCTTACCCCCTAAAATCACTTCTAATTTCATCTATTATCATTTGCAGCTCTTCTGCACAACGCAGATGTGATGGATGAAGCAATCTAGTCACACATAACTTCACAGTCATATGTACTAATGCTGAAAATTGTAACACTCTAAAGGACCTGTGGACCTACAGAATAATGTAATACCGAATACAAGTTCCAAAATATTGCGATGAGAAGAGGTAATGTTGATTTTCACAAAACAGGAAGCTGGGAGAAGAACCAATTATATTTGTTTGGTTCGATTTTATTAACGTCGCATTGGAAGCAACACGAGGGTTATTGGTGACAGACCACGTAATTTTGAACCTCGGTCATGTAATGAGGACGACACCAGTGCTGGCACCCCATCTCCTAACTTTCACACCACTCCAATGGGAGAACTTTGAGCCTCGACAAATTTAACGTGCATCAGCTTCGGTTACACGGTGAATCTTCAGAGGTATGAAGGCTTGAACCTACGACTCGACGGAAACCGCCGGCCTCGAGTCCGCTACCATAATCACTTGGTGATTGAAAGAATATTTTGTACAGTCTGTGAGGTCGCACGTCCTCTATTAATGGTTAAAACCCAATATTCCACTATCTTAATTAAATTCTGTAAAAGGTATTGGTCGATGCCATACTGAACAGTAGATACAGATTAAGGGATTATACGCCGTGATACTTAAATGCCCCAACAATACTGCCAGTACCATTTGATATTGTAATTTCACTACAGTAAATAAAATAGATATTCTTTCAATGAATTCGCAAATATGCAGCTAAATTACGTTGCGAAGAAATAAAGCAATGGGATAGCAGGGCAAATGTATGCAGGACGCTATCCCAACCGGTGCATTCCACATTATGAAACATTTATACGTGTTCTTCGACAACTGTATGGAATTTGATCACTTACCAATAACTATTATGATACAATAGGCACCGATTCATACGGACATTTGTAGTCGTTGAATAAAAGTGCAACATTTCAAAGATCATCTAAGTTTTAACCCACGAGGTGCTATTTACCAGTTTATTTCGTACCCTATAGTTAGACAAATTCTAAAAAAGGTACGTCTGTATCCTCTTAGTTTAAAGAATACAGTTCCTGTAACGTCTCTCAAGACAAAATATAGAATAACTACTGGAACAATTATCACACAGCTTTTAGCGTAAACGAAAGTTGTGGTTGCACACTATTCTTTTAAACGTCACGTCTTCATTTTTACGTCTACTTTATATATTCCCGACGTATGCATAAAATTTGAAGAATTAATTCTGATATGATATGTATAGCGAATGTTCCAAAACATTTATTCTGCATTAAATGTAACAGGACAAACTATAAAGAAATATACAGTATTAGCTTGTGTATAAATACTTCGCATGTATGAGTTAAAAAATATAGCAATGCATTTCGAAGTGTATAATATTGTTTTAATGAGGATCACAACTTTGAAATGATATTATAAGTAATTTTAAATGAAACGAAAATTAACCTCCATAGAAAGAATGATTTCGCAAATAAAATAGCATAGTCAAATGTGCACATTTAAGCATTCTGAAATGCCAATGCTTGAAGTTAATTAAAGAAAGAATTTAAGAGACTTCACGTTTAAAAAAAAATTAAATTATCAAAAGAACTGTAGCTTATAAAATAAAAAAAAACAATGATCTTTTAATGAAGCTGTAACTATATTTATATACAAAGTAACACATCAGATTTACAGAAAATAAATTATTGTATCTTATTATTTGATTCCCTTTTTAACATGCTGAATGTATATATATATATATATATATATATGTGTGTGTGTGTGTGTGTACTGAACGTTGTATTTAGGTTTAATAATAAGTATTATTGAACTTAAAATTCTATAAAGCTAAATATAACAGTATAAAAAATTACCTTTTTACTCTAATTCATTTTTAAGACAAATATATTTTCTATAAAGGAAAAATGAAATAATTATTATTATTATTAAGTGTGAAAACCAAAAAATTGCATGACGTCAAGTGATGCAATATGCGCCAAATCTATGCCAAGAAAGCTAAATATATAAGTAAAAATCTACTTTAAATTTAAATTTAAAAGAATTATATTACAATTTTTTAAGAAAACGGCTAAGAGATGCACATCACGAGTATCATATACTCTTTGAACTAAATTGAAAGATCTTGTGTTTCGCAATCTTTCTGTATGTATATATGCATGTATATCTATAGAGGGAGAATATTATTAGTAGCAGCAGTAAAAGTAGTTATAGTTTTGTATCATTACGAAACATAAATAAATATGCTCTTTTAAGTGCACAAGATGTCTTACTGAAAGTATTTCATTTGATTAGGTATTTCGTATCAGATTAGCCTGAAAATTTTGAAATATATGAGAATTTGAAATTCATTTTGTTAGTAGGGTTTAAAAGGGATATGTTTTAAGACTTTGCGTTATTTCTGTTCCGGTTCTATAATTTCGAACTATGTCTGGTAGAAACAAAATTAATACCTTATAAAAACATGTTTTTTCCTTACTAAAGCAAAAATTACAGATTTTAATCTACTCTAAAGATGGGGAGAGTATCATATGTCTCTTACATATTCTTTAATACATATTAATATGAAATACATTTCCTTAATTTTATTAATATTATCCCCATTTTTCGTATAGAAACTGATAGAACATTTTTTTCAAAATTTTGGAATCTAACTCCCTTTTACTTATGTGCTCCAAGTCATCGTGTCGACTGACATGAATTTGAATAACATACGGTAATTGTTAGGAACTTAATATTATTTAGGAGGAAATTGCCTAATAATACAATTGGTGTTGAAATGCAAAAGTTCTGAGCTATTGAAACTCATAAGGACTTTTTGAGCAAGTTAATTGCAAAGGGTTTTAGATCAAACTCTTCGGAGTAAAATATTTTCTCGTTTGTGCCAGTCGGTTGAAAAATTTTGTAGTTCCATGCAGAAACTCAAGATCCGAGCTGAAAACTCATACTGTAGCAACTCTTAATCTCACTATCTGTGAGTGAGTTGAAAAACCGAGTAAATGTGAACAAGTGGTGTTGTGAGTTTAAATCTTGCAGAAGAAATTCAAAAACATTGTTTAATTGTTTTTTTTTCCTGTAACTGATCTGAACAAAATGTATCGTCTGACTTTTAGGACAATAAAGAGATTATCATCATTGAATTTTTTTCTTAGAGGTAGGCAATTAATGAGAAAACCTTAGAAAAAGGGCGAAACAGAACAAAATAGGGGGATATAATTATATACAAATAGAGCGTATTTGTTGCATAGCGATGAAAGTTCCTACTAAAGTAACACCGCAAAACAAATTTTTTACACTCATTCGGATAGTACAGCATCGACCACCATTCTCACAGACCTTCTGACATTAGGCAATATCGTGATTATCCTTTCAACTAACGCTGTTGATTTTTATATATGAATTATTTAAAATAAATCCTCACCCCAATAAAATGTTTCGTGATTCATGTAGATTAGATCGAAAAATTACGAAGTGTAATGAACGGTTTAGATAAATTATACATTTATAAGTAGCAATGAATGAATAATAAGGAATTAAAAAATTGGAAGTTAGTAGTATTCGAATTAATAAATGTGAGATGTCTGAACCGTACTGTTCGCTACGTAAAAAGAGGTCAGAGAGATCCTAGATAAAACAAGAGAAGTGTTCTAGGCTCAGACCTTCAATTCCAGTTTGTTTATTCACTCAAACACGAGTGAGCTAGTAAAAAGCGAATTACATTTTGTAGTCTAAACTACAATTTAGTCTTATGGAGGTAAAAATTAAAACAAATAAAGTTGATAGTGATAAGAATTTAAACATTCATAACTTTAATAAAAACGTTTGAGTATCATTTGTCTTCTTCATTTGACTGAATGATTTATTACTATCACATTGCTCTCACAGGAAGCGTATATATCTGGGGGCTATAGCATGTGATACCGATCTACACTAATTATTGTACGTGGAAACTTAGCGAGCCAGAATTATGTTGATGAAATTCTTCAACTTAACGGGAAACCTTTCCTAAATGGTCTTCAAAAGCAATTTTCAGCAAGTAAATGCTCGTCCATATACAGCTCGAGTATTTGAAGAATTTCGGAATCTTTCATGGCTGCTCCACTCCTCAGACTTGTTCCATAAAAAACATTCGTGAGAGTAGCTTAAACACCCAAATGCGTTCGTGCTACTCTGTACATGTTTTGGAGAAGACAATTCAAGATTTCTGAGCCCATCTGTCTCTAGAAACATCTAACGTCTAAACAATTCAATGCCGGACCACGCTGCGGTATGTACTGTGGCAATAGACGGTCTCACGCACTATTGAAATAACATTGTATTTGTCTAATTGTATGCACTATATTTGTTTAGTTGTCTTGATTTTGAGATCAGGGGAATCCATAATTTATAAAATTTTGTATATTAATTATCCTTTCATTCCAAAGCTCAGTTCTTGTTGCGCTATTTTCAATATTCCTGAGTGTATTAAGAATATAATGATAAAAAAAATTAAATCATATTATATAAACGCAAATTTATTTATCTTCGATTATATTTTAAGAGCACTATACATAGATATGAAGACGTTTGACAGATGCTATTTATATCATATTGTGTTATCTTAATAATATTAAAGCTTCTGTTCTACTATGTTTCACTTTGAAGAGAAATATAAACTTGCTTTTCAAATCATATTTTATGTCCCAAATATTCTGCCTTTTGTATATTGGTTACTGTATTTTAAACACACATAACATTACTGATGTTAGTAATAAATTAAGCTAAATGTTTAAAAATTATCGATTTCCTTAATCAATTAACTGAACATCCTTCTTTACAATATCGTTTAATTAGTATATCGAATAATTAAAATACCAAATAAGGTAACTTATTCGCGTTTAACTTACGTTATTTGGACTGAAAGTATGTAACGTCTTTTAGCTTATAGAGTACCTGAAGATGTGCATACAACTGATATTAATCATGTAACTGTATAATTAAAAGTGTTAAATTACTTGCACTGTAGAGAATAAAATAAAAGATGCATCAGAGTAATATTAGAGAGAAACAAATGAAAGAAGTCATAGGAATCTTACTCCACACTATCCAAAATGAGAAATTTTGCGAAACTTTCCACGTTATTTGGAACCAAGGGAAGAAAGTTAAATTGTTTACTAGAAAAGCAACATTAAAGGATCGTTTAAATCTGCTCTCGAAGACTGCTCAACTTTTCATACTCATTTTCTATGTTTTTCAAAGCCTTCCATTTTAAATCTAAGCTCCTGACTCTAGGTAAAGTTTTTAAAATGATAATGATTCTAAATGCAGTGATGATATTAAAATTTCGTAACTTTTAAAGCGTACTATTAAATTAATTATTCTTCTTGTCACTCAAATAGACTTTAATTGTTCTAGGGGAAGTGAATCCTTTTTTTCCCTTTATTAAATTCTTATAATTAACGCTGCTTTCCTCTTTGAAGTTACGAAGGCAGAGTTAAAGGGTTGTTGAGTAGAAGCGAAATAGCTTGAATTTTACAGGTAAATCCCCTTAAGAGAGCAGAATTTAGTTGAATCTTTTCTAAAGCTAATTAATTTTATGAAATGATTGAAAATACCTGTTTTTTATGCATTTACTTTTATGGCCATTTATCTTAATTTAGTTTCAGATTCAATCTCATTTAAAGAATGTGGAAAACTAATTATTGTCTTAGATCCTATGAGTAATTTTTTAATCAATGCATATTAATATTTTCATTAATTTCATTAACATTTATTTGACATCATGTTCGTAAGAAAAAAAGTTTGTAAAGTGCTTACAAATTTAAAAAAAAAAGTATATGTATAATATTAAGAGTGAATTTACAAAAAATAAGAATTTCAATGAATTAAATTAATATATACATTTCAAAAAATAACATTTGCGTAATTTTCTGTGTTATTCTAAAAATATACAAACTTATTTCCTAAACACTACTTTCCTTAAAAGAAAACCATTCGTATACTTATACATTCCAATATCCAGGATAAATGAATATATTTCTTTATATTCTTTATTTGCATAGAGTCTGAAAATGGATTAAGAAAGTCAACTAATAAAAATGTTAATAATTGTTTGGTGAACATAGTGTAATGATACGATATAAGTTTCCTTTTATATATTATTTATATTTGGAATTCTGAACTTAAAAGAAGTATGTGATAGTGGGAGAGGAAAAAGAATAGTATACATATTTATTAAATTGTCCGTTTTAAAAGAAATGTATGTATCTGGATTTGATATAATAAGGAAATTATAGAAACACAAACCAAACCATAACAATATCACGTCAATGAATTACTTTCCTATAAATAGAAAGTTATTTCACTGAGAAATAAGCTTCTATTATATCTAAAATAAAAGAAGAGATAAGTGATTATCAGGAATTCTTTACTTATATATATTATATGTTACATGAAGGTTATTCATGATAATCATTAGATTCCTAATGATTATCATGAATAACCTTCGTAATATTTTTCCAATTAAATAATCATTTTATCTTTTCTTATAGCTTTTAAGTTTTGACTTACATGATTATAAATTAATAATTATGGGTGACAAAATGCTTAAGAATTCTAAACATAAATTATTAAGTTAAAATTCCATATTCTGAACTTTTTTAAAAAATATTTTTCACTTTCTAAATATATATATATATATATATATATATATATATATATATATATTGATCTTTTTCTTTTAAATTCACGAAAGGACAAAGAAATTAAAATTATAAAAATATAGAATCACGACTGAAGGTTTAGAATAAGAACCTGCATGAAACCGAAAATTGTTAAAAATTGTAAAATGAAAAGAGAAAAGTAATACTATAAATAAATTTCCTTTAAGAAGAAAAGTTATAAATTCAAAGGAAAGTTAATTTTAAAAATACATTAATCAAATGTAAGAAAAAAAAAATATGAATAATTGAAAAGTTCACAAAACCCAATTTTGTTTCAGAAAATACAAAAAAATATAATATATATTTAAAGTAACAAGTTTTGCACTTTTTATACTGTGAAGTAGTGTTTTTCTAGATTCATTTGTCAAACTGTAAAAGACCTTTATAATTCTATTGATATTGAGGATATTATTAAAGTTATAAAAGCGACACATAAAACCATTTCATATTAATGTTTAATTATACAACAAAAAGTGACTTATTTTGTTGAATTTGTAGTAAAGGAAGATTCTACACCTTTTAATAATAAGGTATAAAAACAGATTAAAATTATACAACAAGATTGGCCTAGATATCCTTTAATTATTTATCATTTTTCATGGAACATTAGATATGATCATCTCATCGCCTCTACTGAACGTATCTTAATGGAGAAGGTTGCATGTTTTCTTGCATATCTTTTGTAAATGAATTCATGTTGTTTAGTAATCAAAGGTATCATTCTTGTATTCTTGTCGAAGTATCTCATGTTTTGGCGATTAAAATTAAAGTCAAAGCACAGTAACTAAACAGCACAAGTATCACGAAGTGGTATTAATTTGGGTGTGTACTATCCAAAAAGATAATTTTTTTGAATTATCTTAAGGTTTGCTAGTACTAAGAATAGTATTATTAAGAGGAGACTCATTTAAAAGACTTGAGAAAACTGCTCAATTTTCTAGATTTGTTCTATAACATTTTAATATCCTTAATAATAATTAACATCTTAGAAGTTGGATTCTCTGAAATTATAATGATATTTCACGCAGAAATGTTCAGGCTTTTGTTATATTTTTTTTTCCAAAATTTGGAAGATTATTTTATTTCGTGGCAATCAGAGTAGCGTTAATTACTGGATATATGACAATTTAAATTTTGAACATTTCTTTTGATGGTAACACTGCTTCTAATTTTCTTTCTAAAATGAAATCACTAAATTTTGTTACCTAAACAAAATGAAGATTTATTTTTTATGAGTTAAGCAATGGAGGATATATAAGTAAATGTTTTAATGAAAGATTAATATTTTATTAAACTAATTCAGCACATTATGTTTTATATAAGGTGTGGATTATTGTTCTGGCTCGGTTGCGCAAGCGGCTAGCTGCTCCTTTTAAAATTATTGCGGAATTCTTTAGTTAACTTTGCGTTTCAGAAAAGATATAAATTGTACCATAAAAGCCATTAAATATAAATTAAACAATGGTAAATTTACTCAGTTTATTTTGGGTGCTAATTTAATATCGTTTATATTTGTAAGCATGTTTAATTTTAGAGATAAAAGTACTGTATAATATTTTTCTACAAATATATTTTGAAATCAGATGTGAGATTGACTGTTGAGATTCTCATCACAGCCAGCACGTTAATGTAGGTGAAATAGCATCTATATTTACTCTTGTTGATCTTCAAGCAAGAAGTATTTTGCTCACTTATATATGTAGAATATAACATAGATAGGTAGGAATAATAAAGCAGACAAAAATATATAAATATCAATTAATACACAGTCAATAAGTTCAAACTGAAGCTCCTTAGGTCCTGTGTCACTATCATCAGTGAAGGCATAAGAGAGCAAACTGAATTTAAAATCAATTATTTTGAAATCTTATGTCATGAAATCTTCTTGTTTATGTAGTTGAAGATAAAAATTAATAGATATTGGGAATCATGGGACTAATTTCAGACATGCGTGACTTTTCAAAAAGTTGTTTTAATGTTACGAAATAAATTAGCTTAGCTATTTACAATTTATAGCTAAGTTATCTATGGTGTTCTATAAAAAGCAGCTGAATAGCGTAAAGATTGTAATGAATACGATATTGAAAATCGATTGTTAAATCTTTCTTATCATTTATCCAAAATATTTAAATTTATTTCAAAAAAGTGTTAAAATAAAAGAAGCAAAAAAATTAGGTACTCTTTTAACTCTTCAATGGCTATGAACGAACCCAGCTCATCAGCCGAAAAACGTGCCATAATGGACACTGACTAGGTCCAAAGAAACGTTTCCCCTGACGAGCTGAGTTTTTCCGCGTATACCATCCTGCGTTATTCGTGCTGTAAACTATATTTACTGGCAAAATTTATTTAATTTGATAGCGTACAGATGGCGATATAGGTAACGTAAATTTTTTACATAATAAGGAAAAATATTGTCGATCCAGTTGTTTATCTAGTTATTTTCCTAGGCTAATTTGGCGGGAGATTGTTACTGAAAAATTACTTGATTTATTATTACTTGATTTATTGCAAAGACTGTAATGCTCCATTTTATGCGATTTTACGTTTTAAATTGTATAACACAGAAAGCAATTTTGACAAATATAAAAATTAAACTATTTATAATGCTTAAAATTGCATATTAAATATTATTATTTCATATAATTGAGTAATATTAAAATATCTAAATAATTTATTTAGGTATTTTAATTTAATATTTTTTCAAACTAATAGTTATAATGTTTAATATTTACTGAATTGTTTAAAAGTGCTAGTACAATAGCTGTAAATATTACATAAAATATTATTAAGTTGGAATCCAATAATCCTGGATATTATTAGAACAAAATTTAAAATCATATATAAATGAATTTTTGAATTTTGAACAAAATAAGAATATATTTGTATTCACTTGATAAATTTTAAACTCTGGCAAAATCTCATTAATAATTTTAATAAACGTAAATTAAAATATAACAATTATGAATTATTGTTTTCTTCTTCAGTTCTTAAAATTTCTTTTGTTTTCTTTTTTCCAATTTTGTTTTATTTTTTATTTTTTCATTTTTTAAATGTCAACTATTTTTCGTGTGTGTGTACTCTTTTTTTTTGATAAGTTTAAGCTTAATTCCAGGGGGAGATTTAGTTTATCGCGAGATTTGTTTCAAAGTGCTAATTATGGCATCACATGAACGTTTTTAATATTACAATCTGGTTAATGTTGCTCTCTTTCTATATTCATTAAAGAAGAGACTGATTATATTCCTTTGGCTTGGCGCTTATATTAATTTTCTTTTCTTTTGAATCATATTTTTGTGAGTTTACAGAACTTCAATTTTAAGTTATAAAATTTTTCTATGGTAATTGTTAGATACCAAATGAAACATAGTATAACCAGCAAATCTATCTAAATTCCGATTCTGAATTTTGTAGCAAAATCGTAATAAGTAGGATAACTATTCGATTAATGAAATTCTAAATATAATTACAAATAATGATACAAAATAATTATATGTATATATATATATATATATATATATATATATATATATATATAATTATTTAGACAGCACTGATATCATTGCAAATATTTATTGATATTTCTACATTGTTAATCGTAAATTAACAATATCAGGAAGAACAACATGTTAAATTGCTTTATATAGTTCACCCATTCATCGGAACGAAAGCCAAAAGAAGCATTTTTACAATCAAAAAAAAATTATGACATTCAGTGAAAAATTAACATTTCACAAAAATGTCAGGATAAATGGTAGAAGATATGTTGCATTTCAGAACCGAAAAGAAGCGATATTGGCAAAAATCGTTTAGAAAGAAACCCTGAAATGCTTATTTAGTATTATTCTTTGACCGTTGAATAGAGTTTGGCGGTATGAAATGGTAAACCATTATATGACGAGATATTATTTCGTAAGCAGTCAAGAAGGATCCATTATGAAATTTTTTTCTGACCAAATGTTTTAGCATATCCTTTTTATAAGGTTTTCAATGATTATGTTACCATGTTATATTGTTTTTTTATGATTGGTTGCTTAAAACATTTATTAGGAAAATTTAAATTTACCTGAAATGATTTATAATAGGAATATGTATTTATTCATCCATTGGAGAGCACTTGAACTCATTTTTATATTAATGATAACATGTAATTTTTTGTATTGTAATATAATTTTTTTTAAACTGTAAGTCATACTAATTATGCATAAGTTTAGAATATCTTTCATTTCTTGACAGAATTTCACAGAAATATTTAATCATTTATGTAACAGTGCGCCTGCCACGCATCTATGAAATTGACGAAAAGAAATCTGTTTATGTAAAGTACAAGCTTTGCCATTTAATTTCTTAAATATTTGACGCACTAATGTTGCTCATTTCAATTAAGTAAATATTTAAAATAAAAATATAAATAACGAAATATGATATAGAGACATTTCGAAATTCCATCTAAATTGTATTCCTCTATTTTTTTTATCTCAATGCTCGAAATACATTTCAGAAAAGAATATGACATTTATGAAATCATATATATAATGAACCTAAAATAATTTTTCAGTTAATTAGTAACAATAAAAATAGATATTAAATTAGTTCCCTTATAAATATATTTAAATCAAAATCCTTGCCGTGATTTTACTCTATAGTAAGCGATAATAAACGATTATAATTTATTTTTATAATTTTATTCTCTGTTTTATTTTTATTTTACTCAGCTTTAAAGTTACGTATTATAACATTTTTGGAGAACCCTAAAGGAAGTACGATACACTCGAAACACAAAATTAACATCATAAATATCTTGAAAGACTTAAGATAAAAATTACTTATAAGCTTTCAACTCTAGGACAAGAAATTTTAAATTGTAGTTATTTATAAAGGTAGACTTTATTTATTCATTGTTTACTTAAAGTATTTTTTAAATAGACAGCTGTATAAAATGCTTACACATATTTCAAAGTATTTTGTTTTATTGAAATTCTTTAATGTCTGAAAGCTATCGGAGCTATCTAGTTTGAACAAATCATATGATCAGCTGCAGAAAAGGATCTTTTGTATCAACTGCAGCAAATGTTAAGTTTAATTTAGTTACGAAATATTCTATTTTGTTTAACTTAACTTGGATAAAGATTTTGATCATCATAATTTTTTTTTAATTATAACTATGGAGTCTGTGTAAACTTAATTAAAGAGTTTCATTCCGAATTCGTAACGCATACAAATCGTAACGCATACAAATATTGTCATTAGCTGAGCAGCTCTTTGAGAGAAACTATTTTACAAGAATTGGAAAGCTCCACTGTTTACATAGAAATAGTAGCATATGGATATTCTGGATGCTTGGTATATAGGATGGTAAAGGACCAAAGGCATTTTCTGCATTGAACAAAATGATCCAGAAATCTGAAGCTACAGGCTCTTTGTCTTTTTGTCCAAGAAGTGATCTGCCTTCAATATCCTCTAATATCGTAATGATAGTCAAACAGACAGTTCATTCGTCTGTGGTTTCTCAGTACGGAAAATGAAGTACTAGAGACGTTTCAAGATATATTTATCATGCGGTAGTGTCAGGAGAGCACTGAATATTACCCTGAAACAATACCAGTACTGCGATATAATCATTAACTGAAACCTAGTAACCGCTTCATCGTCAAGAATGTACAAATTGTGTATTCAAAAACATTGATGAACAGTAAGACTGGTTTCATACTGTGTTTTGGACTCCTAAAGCACATTTCACATTGTCTGACAGTGTTAGCATACACAATTGTCGCGTATGATGCTACCGAATCCTCATTCATTTGTTCAAGAGCCCCTGCATCGGCCAAAAATAAACATCTACTGTGAATTTACCACCGATTTACTAATGGATTCATTATTTTTATTAGAAGGTCACAAGGACGAGTTTAAAAATGGTTTCTTATCACTGGTTTAAAGTATTGTTAAAAAGTGCATTCCAGAAATGAAAGCCCAACAGGCACAACACACTCACCTTTATCCAAAATAGAGTACCACTGCACATCGCTGTGCCCTGGTCAAAGTCTTCTTATCTGAACATTTGGGGAGAATCACATTATAAGTCGATCCTTTCCACACACATGGTATCCCAAATCTCTCAGTCTGTCACTTTTGGCTGCGAGGATTTTTGAAATCAAAAGTGAACTAAGACAAATCAATATCATAGCCAAAATTGAAAGATGCCCTCTACCAACATACATCTGCCATACCTCTTGAAATACTAATTAATGCTGAGAATGGTGTTAAATCTCGTCTGACATTAGTGCTTCTAAATGATGGAAAGCGCATAGAATAAATGTAAGTTCCCTTGCAACATTTCAGTTACTTATAACTTATACGCCATTTAATGTACGTCAACTGATAAATAACTGTTCAAGCAGCCTTTCCTTATTTCGTCAAAAACACGCCAGCTAACTTTTCCATCCATTTGGTACAAACTGGAGCTTTTTATCCTTATTTGTTGTTGAATTATTGATTTCTTAAGTTTGTCCTGACCTTCAGAACTCCCGGTATATCTTATAAGTAAGGAAGGAAAAAAGGATGTGTCAAAAAATACAATGACACTTTTAAGAAAAATTTGTGATGTCAATGAAATAATTCAAATAATGATATTATGAAATATAGCAAGAACAGTTTTTAGTATAAAAATATCCAAGTGTAATATAAATATAAATAGTTACAAAAATAGATTTTATCAAAAAATGGGAAAATTAACATTAAAATTCAATCCTAATCATTAAATTAAACATAATTGTTTTGAATAAATGGAAGCAAAAGTGTACCTTTTATAAATAATCTATGTTTGTATTCTTCAAATTCTTCACAGCTCGACGACTAAAATGCCGATTTTGTATTCCTCAGGCCTTGTGGTCGATTTGCGATCAAAAAATTATATCATATTACTCTCAAAATTCAAAATGTTCCAATTATTTAGATAGTTAAAAGCTATTGGAATTAAATTTCCAAATATCTTGCAGTTTCAAATGATTCCAGAAGAAATTGTCTACTTTTTGTCTACTACTATTGTGAAAGAGCAAATATCATTCAAAATTCTAATAGAGTAAAGGCTTTAAAAACAATATTGTCACGATATAAAAATAGGTAGCAAAATATCTTTTGTTCAAAAGAAATAAATCTCAAATAACCTCCAAATTTTCTCCGAAACTCCTCTAGGGAAACATTATAAAATATATCTCAATAAATTTATGCCATAATAGACCTACTCATTAAAGACCGACAATACATTAGATATCAAATTTAAAAACCCAGAAGTTAAACAATCACATAAATCTCAATAACCTTCAAAATACCCTAAATATCATGCAAGGAAAATATTAAAAAATCATATCAAATTAGACCAGCATACAAATTATGATGAATATATTTCTTTAACATGTTAAAGGAGTGTCCCATTTCCAGCAATATCTAAAGAACTTCTTGATTTTTTTAGCTTATCGTTATTATGTGCGCAGAGAAATATATTAAGATAAAAAAAAATAAAAAAAATAATATTATTGTATATGGATATATGTGTATTACTGTTCCGATAGGATGAAACAAAAGAAAGGTTGCTAACATGTCTTAACTCATAAAAGAGTAAATACAAATTAATTTGATAACAACCAACTGGTAATTCTTTCGTTTGTATTTGTTCGTTGCCTAGATTTGTATTAAGAACAGCATAATTTTCATGTAATACAAATTTACTGAGGCTCTTAAATTTGTTTCATTTTATTGTTTTCTCTATGTTACATTTATCAAGCAAAATTGAAGGAACCTTATATTTTCTTACACAGATTTAAAAAGATTCTCGAAATCACAACGAAACATGGAATATATTTCTTCAGCTTCTAAGTGTTATGAATCAATAATATTAGCTATATTAATATATAATAATAAAAGGACGAATTAATGTGCGTGTATATTGACAACATAACAGAGAGAAATATTGCTTAACATAGAAGCGGAATATTTAGTAGTTAAGCTGCATGTAAGAGTGTTAATAGTTTGCATCCTGAAGACATTTTTCGAAATTTGCTTAAAAATATTTAAATTTAGGTTTCAAATTTGAAGTTATAGAAAAATTATTTAAAAAAATATTAAAAGAAATTCAATCATTAAAAAATGTATTACTATATTTTTAGAAACATTAACTTTGAACTGAATTTTCTCTTTAGTATTTTATTATTGCTAGCGGAATTAAGATTTTTTTTCTACTCACCCATGCAAAAAATGCTCACATTTTCTTTATTTAGGTTGGATATCAGCAAACATTATAAAACATTTATGATTGTAAGCCGATAGTATTTGATTCTGTGTATAAGCCTTTGTATAATTTTTAATCTTATAAATTCTATTTTTTTTTATTTGATTTTATTTATTGTTCTTAGATTCTGTATCGCTTATATGATAATAAGCATTTCGTAGCACATTTTCCATTTTAAAATAATTATTACTATACATTTTTAACTTTTATGCTATATTTAGATTTATTTATCAGTATACCATTCTATAATTGTTTTATTCGATTGATTATAAGAATTTCCAACTTTTCATATCATATTGATATGTTATATTTAATTTTTAATTTGTACGTTTTGTAATTTGCTTAAGCATTATTTAAAATACCAGTGGTTATTATTTGGTAAGTATAACTACTTTTTCTTTTTCGGAAAATGGAAAATTGTTTTCATGTCACGTCTGATAGTGACATTAACGAATATTAAAATGATATGTTTGAATAAATATCACTATTCAAACAAATGTTCTATAAATATTACTGAAATGCACCAAAGTTTAAATTAAAATATTGAAAAATAGTTATACAAAATTCAAAATAAAAGATATATATTTTCTATTCCAAAGCAAAATAAACCACATAAGTTTAATGCAAAATAATACAGATTTTATGGTGAATAATTAGTCATCCAATACCTTTATTTATGTATATGAGATATATATCTTCTGGTTTGTATACAACTGATTCATATTAATTGTATATATTTGTAATATTATTATGATACTATAAAAATTATTTTATACTCCATAAATGGATTATTTAATTTTCAAAATCACTTCTGCGAAGAACACGTTTCCGTGCTAGTTTTAATAATGTTATCTTAAATAAATTATGAATCCTTCACTAATTAAAAAGAAAATAGTTACAAAAATTTCACTTTAAAAAAAAAGCGAGAACCTAATTTTAATAGCTATAATAATCAAAAGATGCAAAATAATTTAAAATGCAAAGAAATTAAATAACATATTAATATAGAGCATCAACATAGTAATAAGGGTGATTTGTACATATACAAAGATATAGTTTTAATAAATGTCATGCATAAATGAACAGGTTTGATATACAACTGGAGAAAATTTCTGAAGCAAAATATTAATACCGATGTTGATAAATTTTTCCCTAAACTTTAGCATTGAAACAACTTTAATAATTTATAGAAATACATATATATATATATATATATATATATATATATTTGGAATCCAATATTATGATAATCTTCAATAAAGTCAAAAAATTTATGAAATAAATAGAAATACTTTATAGAATTTCAAAAAGGATTTAAGGCAGAATGTGTAAATAATGTTCTTAGTAGTTATCAATTATTTACAAATATTCTACAATGAAATAATTAATAAAATTCGGGTGAAAATAATGCTTTTATGTAAAATAATACTCGATATAGAAAAATGAATAGAAGTAGAACTGTTCAATAATAAAAATAGTTAACATCATTAAAAATCCATGTATATTCTAAGCGCCTAAATTTCATTTTAAACCATTTAAACTTAAAACAGTTATTACTAACTTTCATAGTCATTTTACAGAAACTGGTAATTTATAACAATCAATTTCACTAGAAACTTAAAACTAAAAATAAAATGTATAGAAATTCAATTCATAATTATGTTTTTGATACTCTTTTTAATTTCATAGGTATAGATGATATCGATTAAAGATTTTTTTTTATTATTTTAGTACACTCTAATATAAATAATTAGTTAATCTAATACTTAAGGAAAATTATATGAAATTTAAAAATAAACTTAATAAAAACAAATTAAATTTATACAACTAGTCGGACCATTTAGAAATCTCTTAACTGATACATATTTATATTTTTTGAATAGAAATATATAGATAAAAATGATTTTAATACCGATGAATATATTTTAATGCCTTTATCATCTTTAATTATATTGAGAATTGTTAAAATTCAGGTAGCTGGAATAGTTCAACATTTATTTTATTGCAAACTATCTAATGGAAGTGAAAGAAAAATAAATTAGAACAGATTATAATACTGTGTACGCTTGGTTGTCAGTTCTCTTGTCTGTGACATAGAATGAAAGATGTTAAAAATAATACATGTCACAATTGCGCTGATATAACATAGACAAGAAGCTCGCATTCAACGGTGGAATCACAGCATAAAATTGTAACCAATCATATTATCTATCATACTTCAATTCAAATAAAATAAATAAAAATATAAATAAAAGATAATATGCAAACATAAAATTAAAAATTATAGATATTGAAATTTATTTTAATATATTTGATGAGAAAGAATAATTTAAAAATCAAGTGAATAAAATTATATTTCGGAACAGTAACATACATATGTCTCTTTTGACAGAAAGGCTAATTTTAAATACATACAAGTTTACATAATAGTTTAGTTAAAAGGCTTTACAAAAATATCTAACTATAACATATTTTACAATAGTTATATTGAAACAGATTATCTTGCTGGTTTTTTTAAATCTCATTTGCAGCGTGGTAAATATATTATTCATTAATTTTTGATCTTTTTGCTTAAATTATAATTTCCCATTACAGTCAACAGATGTTGATATGAGTTATAATGTAACGCAATTTAGATTCTTAACTCTTGTTATTTTTAAATTTGCTGATTGCTTTTCTGAGAAATTCTCAGATTTTTATTAAATTTTATTCTTCCTATTATTGCTATGATAGAGTTTTGATTGCCTCATGTATGTGAACTTCGGACTAAATATTGTATGTAGGAGTGTTGTCACTAGCTCAATGATTCTTTGGATAATTTTTTAAACTGTGATTGGCAACGCCATTTCAAATCGAGGAAAAAAAACAGAACTTGAGAAGAGCGTGGTGCTGAGCGTTCGTCAAATACGAATCACATCTTTAGAAAAAAAATAACCTCACCTTCTGATTTGAAGATTTTGAACAATTTTTACGTCTCTCTGTGTGTACGTCCTAAGGAATAGTAAATCACATTTTCTGTGAAAAAATGTGAAGTTCTTCCAAACTTTTGAATATGAACATAGATCGAATGCAGCAGGTGTACAGGGAATAAACTATAGAGAAAATAGGAAGCCTGTAAATAAAGCAATTTTATGCGGACATATGTTGTAAGCTAGGATGTGTGTTTATATCAGTGTTATGGATCTACCTGTCCCCTGCAGTGATTGTTTTATAATACAAATGAAGAAACCAAAATAAACGAAAAAGAGTGAAGAAAAGCTAATATCAAAAAGGCATAGAATATACCAGAAAGATATACAAACGAATATAAAAGGAAAATACATAAAAATTAAAAATACTTGTTTCAAAAATCAAAAAGAAAAAAGGAATCAGAAAAGATTTAAATAATAGCTAAATAAATATGTCGGAAAGAAAAATTCTCGTTCAGTTAATAGAAATTTAATAGACTGCATCGCCAATTACTTTCATGAATTAGATTGAAAAAAATTTCAAGAAAATAAATTATTACTAATAAAATAATATAAGAATTACTATAAAGAACATTTTTATAAGAATAATTTGCAGAAAAATAAGAAAACAAATAAAAGAAAATATTTATCATTTAAAAATTATACTAATTATTTATATTTTTTAGAAGATATTGATCTAACAATATTCAGAATATGTGTGAAATCTTCAATATCATATTATTCTTCATTATCTAAACAGGTCTCCAAAATCGTAAGAATAAACGAAACAAACAACTTCATTTTTTACGTAATTAGCTACATCATAACTATTTTTAATAACAGCAGACATAAAAATTTATAATTATTTTTCTAAGTAAATTTTGAAACTTTTTACTCTCTATTGTAATATAAGTATGTTAAACATTAGTTCTCGTAATTTTACGAAATTTTACAAGAATCTTAGATAGAAAAGGTGTTAAAAATATGTAGAAATTTTATATTATTTTTATTATAACATTATAGTATTATTCTTAGGAATCATTGTAAACGAGACATATCTATCAATTTTGCTTTTCTCAATAAAAGTATCATTATTAAATACATCAGAGTTGACATTAGTATGGATCTTTATCCTCGTGAGACAATTATACAAATATAAAATATATTTCAAGTATGGCGAGTTAAATGTACTCTTGCCCAAAAATAAATAGATTATTCATTGTCGTCACAAAATTATTGATAAACATAAACGGAACAATGTCCAAAAGTAATGCTTTCATTATGTTGCATGATTAATATAATATGAATAAAAAAATTAAAAAACAAAAATATTGTACTGCTTCGATTAAACAATTGTGTAATGAATATCTTCAAAAGTTGGATTTTCTTATGGTTGCTTTACGAACTCTATCTGTCCAGCAGTTAACTGCCAAATGTTTGACTTTTATAGCCATTCTTACGACAATAATCACATGTAAGAAAAACTGTCTTGGGAAAAAAATTCAAGAAATAGTGCTATTGGGGAAAAATGAAGTGTAATTTGGAGAAACTTTACACTTTCCATCTAGCGACAATGAGTAAATGGCTATTTCAGATATTCCTTCCTGAAATGTAGCTCCCAAAAGCAGTGTAGTTAGCCCACCCTTGAAATAGATGTTTAATAGTCATATTAATTCATAACTTTTTGCACAAGGTAATAAAATTTCGAGAGACCGTTTTAACAAAACTAATATATATGTATATATATATATATATATATATATATATATATATATATATGTGTGTGTGTGTATGTGTGTGTGTGTATGTGTGTGTGTGTGTGTGTGTGTATGTGTGTGAGTGTGTGAGTATTATTTTACTACCCGTAACTCGACAAATGATTTTATATTATTAAGGTTGGATTTTAAGTGTAATTAAAGATTCAGTGCATATCAATAAAGAGTAGACTGTTGAATATATTTACATCATTAAAATGTATTTAACTAAACTAGATGTGTTAAAGTTAATGAATTTCTTTTTCTCACCATGGTAATTTAAATCTTACGAAACATTCTCCTATTATATATTTAAATATATTTATATTTAATTTTTTTTATTTCTCACTTATTTTTAAAATTGTATGTCTGTTACCTTAATTAAATAGAGGCAATTGTTCAATAAAATAGGAAATATATGTATTTTTTTTATTAAAAATGCTGAAATTTTAAAATAACATTCCTAAAGATAAAATACGACTAAGTAATAAAGAACAGAAAACAGATATTTCTATAAAACTGTTGAATAACATTGTTATGAAGTTATAGACATATCTATATTTTCAGAAATAATAAAACCAGATTACCGAATTAAATCTCAAATTATTTTTAGATGTGAATAACTTCATACGCCAATTCATTTTTTTTCTGTTTATTTCGAAACGTCTGAATTTTATTTAATTTGTTATTTTATCATTTGTTTGTTTCCTATTTATTTGTAATAAATGTCGCTTTTGATTAAATTTGAAAGTTTTCGAGACTATTTTTATGGAGTAATATTTAAAATAAAATAATCTTCCTTCAAAGCTTGAAAAATATACAACGTTTTAAGAAATTACTTCAGAATATCTTATGTGTTAACTTCCAATAGGTATTTTCTACCTTTTAATTTTGCTAACTGTTAAACGTCTTTTAAGACTTATTTATTGATATATGCAATTATACGTTGAATCACGTCCGATGAAATTTTAAGCGAGGATAACCTAGAGCTCCTTAATGATTTCCTTCCCTGCATTACTTTCCATTATCTGCGACACTAGCTCCGGGGGAGCATTGATCTCAGGAAATCAACTTTGATTCCATTTGAATAGTATTGTGGAATTATGTTGATTACAATAAGCACCTGTGTTTCGTAACTTTATACCTAGGGGATATTTTCGAGTGGAAAACAAATGTCTTAGTCTTGAATAATTTCGTGAAAAGGAATGTAATATTAGTATTAGAATTATTGTTAAAGGGAAAGATAAACTGTAATTGTCATGAACAGGCACATTTTAAAGTAAACAACTTCGATTTATAATGCGTATCTATATTGTTCTCAAGAAAGTGAATTTTAGGGTTGAAAGTGCAATCGATGCTTATGGATATAAATGAAACAAATGTAGAAATTTGATCCTTTACGAGGTAAAAAGAAATAATTTAGTATTACTGTTTTTAATTATTGCTATTTTTCTTGGATAAATACTTCAATTTCATAAAAATAGCTATATTGTAATTAAGAAGATAGAAATTATTAGAATAGATATGTAATGCACAAAGCATTACATATCATTGGTTAGAGAAAGTGTCAATCAAAAATTTAACTGCTGACATTAGTCGGTTGAATAAAATTTTCAACTATCTCACTCGAACAAGATGAACAAAGGATCCTTTCAAAAGCACACAATACAGAGAGAAGTGGAAGGTTATAACAGGAACCTCGTCTACATTAATTGCATATGTGTCGACTGGTATTTCGTTGAATCTCACGATTAATTTTAAAATAAGATAATTAAATATTTATTTATTTATATTTGAAAATGGACATAGCTTTATTCAAATGATATTCCTATTTATTTTATAAATTTATATACTTGAAAATACATAAATGTAATAGATAAATAGAATTGTTTACAAGTTTATAATATTGAATTGTTTCAATTTATGCATTGTTTTATAATTTCTTTGAAACAAAATCTAATATATAAATCAGATATGATATTTATCTATTTCTCTCCTGTTCAGCAGAATAGCTTAACAAATTCTTCTGATTTTCAGAATTTAGTTTTTAAAAAGCCATCATGATGTCCCTATGCTAGGATATTATGGTACCAAAGGAAAGTTTTCTCGAGTAACTAAAAGTATTTATTGGACTAGTATCAGGAAATATATTACATAATATGTAAAGAACTGTACAGAGGCCAAGAAATATAAAACGTCTCATCTGGGCTGTTGCAAACACCAGTTCCTACTCAATGATTTGAAACATTGGCCTCGATCTCTTTGGATCTCAATTCGCGAATAAAGTTGGAGAAAGATAAATCACCAATCATCTTAACGAGGATATCAGTTTCATCTTATGAAATCGCTAGTCTCGTTAAGACAAGGTTTACTATTGGAGTTTATCATATATCTGTTATAACACCTTGCAAGACTGAAAATACAACTACTATTAATCCCTTCTTAAACGGGGCCATCCTCCGAAGATCTCAAAGAAACCTTGTTCCTTTTTGGATTGTCCTTTTATTTCGAAAAGAAAGATGTAACCAGACTAGTCTGAAATCATCTGGGTTTTTTTTCCATCCGATAGATGCGGTCAACAGACGACGTGCTTACACTGCTTTTTACGCTCGGCGATACAGAGAAAAAGCTCATTTTAGCTCTCAGGCTACTCGGAAATTTGCATGCTCTAACGAGCTAGATATTTTCATTTAACCAACTTTCATTGTATATATCTGAAATAAATAGAACAGTATGTTTTAATACACCAATTTTAACAAAAGTGATACAAATGAGTATTAAAGATTTGATTCCTTATGCTTCTATTCGTAATCTATATAGCGACACTTAAAAAAGCAGTAACACAAGTATTATTAAAATCAAAACAAAAAGGGAACTGGACAAAAAACTCAAGTATCTAGTTCAAAACCAGAAACTACAAATTCTAAAATATTCATTAGAAATCAGAGAAGAAGGTATTAAGAGGATGAATTATTTCACATTCGTGGTCCATAAAGTTTCTTCTTTCTCGTAAAACATTTTTTCCCAACAGTTCTCGGTTAGAATAAATATCACTGCAAACTCACTGAACACAAGACGCTGAGAGAGATGCATAATGATGTTAACGATGCACTCACAGAAAAGTAAAACTTTTCTCTTATTACGCATCGTCCCTAAATCCCAGTCTAAGAAATGGAGTTTTAAAACGTTAATTCATAGAAATCCCTGTAGTGCCATAAGATCTGGCATCTAAGCGTTTTCCAAGGAACGAAATCTACTAAAGCTTCCTTTGCCTCTTTCTAGTAAAGTTTTTTTTTTTCAATCGGTGGAAAGGTGATGCAATATCGCTTAGGAATTCTAATTTACAATGATCTTGAGATCGAGAAGACGAAAAAAAAAAAGGAATGTGTAATGCATTATACAAGATTGGATTTGCCCTTGCCTAGGGTATATATTGTGGAATTACATGAGATGAGGAATGAAATGTTCTTCAGTAAGTGCCATTTGCTGGATTAAAAATAACTTTTTAAAACTGTGTGCAAAAGAGGAATTTAGATTGATATTGTAAATTTTCTGTTTTCTTTATATAATTTTCAAACAAGTGGAAAGTATCATTTATACGAATTCAGACTTTATCAGTCAACAAGTATATAATTAACTGAGAACAAATTAATTATAATATAAGTTAAATTAACTAAACTTTACTTTGTCTTATAGATACATCTTTTGATGAAATCATTAATTTCTTTAAAATCAGTAAATGCTTTGAATTAAGAGTAAGAATCAATATCTCAGGAATCGTAATAATAAAGATACAATTATTTATTTTTTAAATTACCGAAATTATTTTTAAAAGATCATTACATTAGTGTTCACAAATTTAAAAAGAAATTTAGCAAATACTCAGTAATATTTATCTAGTCAATATGTATGTAATCATGTACAAACTAATGCGCTTCAAACACAATTTTTCTCAGAAAAATAATACTTTTTTTGTGTATGAAGTTGTATTTTTAACTTTATTTATAAAAAGTTAAATAAATATTTTAGTTATACTGTAAAATAATTAAACTGATTAGTAAAATAATTTGTGCTTACAAATTGGTACAAAAGTACTAAGATTACTTACCTTTGAGTAAGTCATTTTCATATATGTACAATACCGAACTTGTTATTTTTTTTTTACAATTATCATTTCTACGGTAAATATATTACAATATTAATAGCAAATGTAGTGGTTAGGTTAAATATAAAGGCGGTAAGGTTGATGGTTCATTTGTAAAATATCCTTTAAATTTAAAGTTAATTTTTAGACTATTACGTAAAACATCTTATCCCCTTTCACCCAAATGTATTTGAAAGTAGTTGAATAATTCCTTATTTTCCATTTTTAATCGTTTAATTGATGACGTGTGGTTTATATCTGAAGAGAAGTATACAACTAAGATTATCTCTATATACTTATAATAAAGGTTTATAAATAATTTTATGTTGTTAATGCTCCATAAATTAAATTAGAAATATATCTGTAACAAAAATAGAGCAAAAAAATACTATGAATTTTTTATTCCACTCTATCTAAAACGTGCAGATAGGGAAATTCCCAGCATTATTCAGAATCAAGAGCGTAAAGTTAAATAATTTACTGAAGAACACAACTTCAAAATCTATTTTAAACAAGCGTGGGAAGGTTGCTCAACTTTCCAGATTTAATTTGCCATGCTTCATGTTTCTTAAATTTAAATCTAGCCCTTCAATGCATTTGGTTCTTTTAAAATGACAATCATTTACAATGGAGAAATATTAGTTAAATTTTATAACTTTTGGAGAGCAGATGGAAAAATAATTTTACTTCATGTGCCATTCAAAACAATTTTAATTGTTCGTGATGAAGAGGTTTTTAATTAAATCTTACAATTAATGCCACTTTCCTTTTTTAAGTAAAGCTATTAAAGAGAAAATAAAATCCTATTACCTTTATAAATTAAATAACTGGAAAGTGGGAAAATATTTTTTTTAAAGGAAGTGGAATTTGGTGAAATTGTTTCAAAAATTAATTAGTTCTATGAAGATTCATTGACTGAAGATGTTTCATCTTCATAAAGGTTCCTATTTCTATCATTCATTTTTTTTTATATTCAAGTTAAATCTCATTTAGGTGAAATAAAATAATAAATATTTTTAGATATGTTATGAAGATCTTTTGCAATCAAAGCACATTAATATTTTCAGAAAATTAATGAACAGTTATTAAACGTAACGTTAAATAACAATATTATAAATTTGATGGAAATCTTATTCCAACTGAATCAGTACATTACAGAATCGAATTTTTAGCTAGAGAAAAGAAATAAATATATTTAATGCACTTCTTTACCTTTTTCAGTTTTGTACTAAAACCTGCATACCTATTTTAATAAACAATTTGAATATTTTAATTATTTCCTTCCACTGATTCATGGATTTTCGAAATGATATCTCAAACAATCTGCCGTATATTGGATCTGATGCACTTTATATTCATCCTGTTGACTTGATGTGGAAATTTGAAGGTGTAGGTACAAGCTCAGGTGTCGTCCTCGTTACGTGACTGAGACTCAAAATTACGAGGTCCGTCGCTAGTAGCCTCTTGTTGCTGCTACATGTGAAGTAAATAATCACTCAATCAATAACCTTGTGGAATACTTTTGTACTTCTATCGGCTAACTGTTACAATACTAATTAATTGAATTCTCACAGACAGGAATCAGTCCATAATTGAGGGAGCAGACAGGAGATAGAGAATGAAGGGAAATAAATTGTTTTATTCGAACACTCAAAATTCTATATCTGTATTGTTATACATGGGAACGGGTCCCTAAACGAATAAGAATCTGAAAATTAATATTCTTAAAATCAGCTTTATCTTATCACCAAACTATTGGGACCCATGTCAATACTTCACATGTAATCTAGATCTGACTAGACATCTATTCGCCTATGATCACTTCTCACTAATTGCTGTGTCAATGCTTCACTCATACAACTAACCCTCCTCTAACCTTTTATCTCCTACTTCCGCCTTTTTTCCATTATCCCTCCATTTGCAACTTTTCTTCTTCACTACACTTCATTTGATAGAGTTATGCTGATTTGCACAATTCATAAGCCGGAACTCTTCAATCAAACAACACCATATAAATTCCTGTAAGGACAATTGAAGGGAAATAGGCTAGCGTATCTTCACAACCTTCAAATCAATTCTCAAAAAAATTAGTAAATTAGATAATATCCAAATCTGAAATAGCAAAACAAAACGGAAAAAAAAAAACTGAAATAACTGGTCTGTTTGTTGAACTTTTTCAGTTATTCATGTTTGACCCATTTGAAAGTCTACTGAACACGACCAATAAATATTTTCAACCAAGGTCAAGTTATGCGATCAACATTTCTCTGCCAATCACATTAAGCCAACGTTAGGATTTTGAGCCTCGACAGATTTAACTGGCATCATTTTCCCAACAGAAAAGTTTCTGGAAAGTAACCTAATATTAATTTTACGGTCAAAAATAAATGAAAGATTTTTTTTTTTCCAAAAAGTAAGAATACTAAGTCTCTGATTATCAAAAGTAATTTTTTAACAAAATTCATATATCTGTGTCTTAGTTCAAAATTTTGGATGGATGAAAATAGTGGTTTGCAGAACAAGAGGAAAAACTTTGTCTACGCTACGCAATAAACAGTGTATATGAGATCTATGAATAAATGAAATAGAAGAATAAAAAGTTCTACACAAAGTTTTGCAAAGAACAAATTAAGTTTTCATAGGTGCGCTTTTTTTTTATAAGTATTATTAAATTACTAAATTAAATATAAAAATTAAAGTAAACGATGAAGTACCTAGAAATGGACAATAGTAAACATATGAGATACTGAAATTAAAGCAAGCTATAAATTTTTAAATTGAATATTATAATTAAACTAAAGCAAACTATAAATTATTGAATTGAATATATTTAAGGTATGTGTAGTTAAAATTAAAGTAAACGATAAATTATTAAATTGAATATTATATTAGTTACATATAAATAAAATTGAAGTAGACGATAAGAAATTGAAAAGTGATTTGGTACGTCAAAATGCTTCACCTAAAACAATAACTCTTTAGGTGTCTAATAAAAAATTGACTGACAAGAAGTGTCTAAACAGCGAAAATTTGCTTGGGTATCCCTGAGATTCATCACTCGAACTTATTCAAGACAGTAAAATCTGTAGTTAAAAAAAGATAATTAGGGTATCTTGAGGGCATATATGTATATGTGTTTGTGTGTATGTAGAGTATACGAAAGTGACAAATAATTCGAATACCTGTAAAATAGAGAAACTCTTTATTGTTAAGAGGATTGATCATGTTTTACTTTTTTTTTACATTGTATGCGATGCTAGATAAAATTCATTTTTTGAGTAGCGTTGTCTCTAATTCGGAAATTATGATCGGTAGTAGAAGTCAAGCATGAATGTTTGGACACTAAATATACTCATGGATAATCAATATTATTTATATCGGGGAACTGAAAAGGGTAGAGGAAAATATCTATTTTCACATCATGCACTCTCAAAACCATTCTTAAACACACCTAGAAGTGGGAGTGGCACCATTTAGGGAAGACAGCTTGGACTAAATGATGGAGTTCATAAGCCAGAACGCTCGGATAGTGGTCACCTATTATCCTTCCATACATAAGAACTAGTAGATCAAGACCTGGCCAAGATATCACACCTCAGACTATAAGATTAAAAACTCTATGGTTTTGCGCCGGTACAGGCATGACTGATTATTTTCAACTCAAGATGATCTATAAACATAAACGTAAATTGCAGTCAGAAAGAGGGTAAATAATTATTCATTAGACTAGATTACCTGCTGCTACCTTTGTAGAGTACAGAATCAGTGAACTCTGCCATATAGGCATTACTTGAAAGCATTGCGTAAGTTCACCAGTGAGCTAATGAATTACACTCCCAAAATTCTTCTGAAAAGGAAATTGCAATCTTGGTGAAAACGGGATCCTGACGATTAATTTTAGGTCGAGTGTCACTATGTCCAACGATTGTTTGATTCGAAATCAATATACGTGTTTCACATGCCGTCTATACAGATCCGTCAGTTTGGATTTCCATTCACTTGTCCGATTCACTGAGGTTTTCTTACTTGTATTTCATGAAGGCTATCAAAGTGGCTGATACTGAGTTTCTAGTACACTACACAACGTTTTCCGTTTCATTCACGGAGCCTTAAACTAAAAGTGTTCCAACAATAATTCTTATTACGAATTCATTCAAGTCTTATATTGCAGAATATTTGAAAGCTGACAATAAGTACATATACAACTTTTACACAGCTCCTAATATACTAATGCTTTACCTTCACGGCTACTGGTTAGTATACCTGTGTCAGATGGAACGACTTTACTGTAACTATGAAATATGACCACAAACACACACACACACATTTATATATACTCAGAGTTAGATATTTTTACAAAAACTATTGTCAAATAAAATGATCTATAAGCCAAAGACTAGTTCAAAAGTTAAGTGTTTATTGCTGCACTACAAATTTATAATATATTTCTATTGGCTACATTATTATTATTTTTTAATTTCGATGTTGTCACAGATGTATTTGTACGAAGTTCTATATTATTAAAGATATTATTTCATATAATTTTGATACTGAGCAAATCTTCATTATTTAAAGTATATAATTATTATCTTACATCGTTTGCTTAACTGCTTTTATTTCTATGAATATAGCAATGATTTGATAAGTTTGTAAATTATAAACTATATTAAAGCATAATATTAGCTATTTAATGACTAGAAATAACTTTACCTTCTTAATCTACTCTTCCAATACGCAAAGGCGCTGAGGAAATCGGTAAGATGTTCTAACAAAATACTGTTGTTTTCAATATATTTCAGTAAATAATAAGGAAATACAAATATCTTTACTTTGTATAGATTATGAGCAGAAATCAATAAGATAAAGATGGGGGAAGTGTACAGGAATATAGGAAAACAATGAACTTAATGACTGTATGATATGAATCACATAAATGCTTTCTAAATATTTTTAATAATTTGAAACATTAAAGAATTACACGAAAATTTTTTCAAGCCGCAATAAAAGAAAACTATTAACCAAAAAAATCTTAAATAATGCTCCTACAATTAATTTATAATTTTTAATGCAACTTCATAAGTGTTTTTCATGAGTCATTTTATAAGTGTTGTTTCCCTAAATCCTGTTTAGTATTTTTCATTTCACTTTTTATGTCGTATATAGAAATGTTAAGCTAAATATCGCAAAGTTATTATACTTAATGACTATTCTAATACTAAATAACATTTTTATATTTTGTTTATTTAACTGCTATAGAGAGGAAATACAATAAGCGTGGTAAGAAAAAACAATTTTAAAATATTTAACGTCTTTTTTGTTCTCGTTAAGGATTCGAATTGTTTTGAAAAAGTCCCATAAATTCAATCCAAATTATTATTGTACGATTTTAAAGAACTTTTTTGGATAATAGTAGATAGAATTTTGAAAAATAAATTCAGTTTTAAATTTAAATACCTGCTAAATAAAAAAAAATATTTTACAATCGAATGGAATTAAGGACCTAGACTACTAAAAAAATTCTCTGATATTTTCAGCCTCATAGAACCTTCATTTCTCTGTTTAGACATTTCAGATTATCAAAGATTTATTTTAAATAAATTATATATTTAAATTTCAATTTTTTTTTTCAAATCTGATTCTTAAATTAAGGATTTCTGGTAGTAAATTAATATAAAAAGAAATGAAAATTTTCAAATATTATGTTTTCAAAATTTAACTTACATTAATAACATGGCATTTATTTTTACAGTTTTTATGTACAATAAATTACATTGTATACATTCCACCATTTAATTCCACTAAGAGTCATGCATTTATGAAGACATTTTATTCATGTTAGCATTTATTGGAAATTCACTGGACGCTTTGAATAACGTTCAATGGAATTTTAAAGCTTATCCTCTCAAAGCCCCTTAATGATTTCCATCCTAATATTACTTTATATTACCTGTAATACTAGCTACGGGGAGAATTGATCTGAGGGACTCAACTTTGATCCAATTTGAATAACACTGCAGATTTATATTCATTACGTAAGCACTTGTAAATGATAGTTTCATTCACGGTGTATATTTCTGAGGGGATAACTGATGTCTTATTTTCTATCTAATTCGTGAAAGTAAAAATAATTTTAAGCTTTGGTGCGTACGTATGTTTATTACGCTACTCGTTTTTCTTTTTAAATATTTGTCTAATTGTAATTATAATGTTAACATTAATTCTAAATATAAATGAAATAATGAAAATTTTGACACAAATACAATTTAGAAATGTAGTCAATTAATATTCAAAGCCTTGTTAATTAGTGTTTCTCTAAGGAGAGGTATATTCTCTACTATTTCACTGTCTCTCACTGGGGGTACTAACAACTTCTATAATACATCAAAGATTACTCTTACCAATTTAATGTGAGTAAATCCGTAATGGAGCAACTTTGATTAGACAGGATCGGATCCTAATTGGAAACGTTAATATAAAGTCAGTAAGAAATTCCAGATGTTAGTTAAAGGAAGCTTCAAGATATACCCATCTTTCGAAACGTAGTAGTGGTGAAAATAACAATTATGATAACAATGAATGCTTTCTAAAAACAAATTTCATGATTTAGAAATATTTGGTACAATTTTATCTATCTAATCTTTAAATCTTGGAGAGTTATTTTTAAAGTTAATGTAGCTATATATATAATATCTCGCTTAAAATAATAAATCACAAACATTTTTACATTGAATGTGCTAATTTTCATGTTAGGGTTTTTGTTAATAATTTACAGTCTTAATTTCAATTACATTTTAAGGTCTTCTAATAACTCTTAAAACTTTCATATATATATATATATATATATATACCAAACAAAATTGATATATAACACATCTAATTGAATTTCTTAATTGTTAACATTATTTTCAAAATACGCATAATTAATTTTAAGCATAGTACCTTCTCAAATCAGGGGAGATTGTATTGTAAGGCCTTTTTAATTACACAATTAAAAACACAATTATCCAATTAAAAACACAGTGATCAACATATTTTAAAAAGTAGAAGAAAGTGAGAAACTGAGACAAGTTATTGTTTTCAAGAATTTATTTTTTAACTGTCTAGAAATATTTTTTTCATAATTTTAACACTTTAAACAACTGTTTTGCACATTTTTTTCTAAAATGATTTTTTTTTCTCCTGAAATTACATGTTTCCTGTTCTACGAAGCAGAATTTCTTTTTTGACCTGCATTTTCTTAATCAAATAACTCGCTGATTTAGGTGAAACCTGGAATGTAGAGTGTACATTCCAATCTGTCGGAAGCCCTAAAATCGTCTGTCGCACCTTTTGCCTTCTCCCTTTGTATTCACCACATTCCGATTGTTCCAGGAGCGAGTTATATCACTCGAGTTTCTGTCAAGTCCGCCTATCCACTTTCTGATATTAGATAACGTTTGTCTTCCTGTTGAGTCTTTGTGGTGTAAGAAACTGCTGGGTTTCTGGGAGTAACTTTCATGTTTGTAACACAGTTTTTCCACTTCTAAAAAACTTACTTTTATTTTATTTCATTTAGTGTGTATGGAAATTTTCAGTACAATACGCACACTATAATACGTAAATAAAAATGATAGTTAAAATTCCAAATTTAGACAATAGATTATTTATTTTTATAAATGTAGGTTGTAATATTGGACAAATTTTGAACTAACATTGGTCTCTCCTCAATTGGAATTGTAACATTATCGACTGTTTAATAAAGTGCTACTGTGTTTAATGATTTAAATAATTAGGGAGAGGGCTTTTTAAGGAATACTTCGTGTAACATTTCACCTCTACAATATGGTTTGAATTTTACACGATTCAAGAATTTTGAACTTTTCCAAAATAACTCGAAAATGAGTTGCAGAATAGATACAATCACAGACAAAATTTAAACGCCACGACAGTTTTCTTGATGATAAAACACAAAGATAATAAAAATGACTTAAATGCTATAAAATTATATATGAGGGCAAAATTAAAAACTTACTATGTATAAAGTAGTCTGACCATAACAGCTTTCATTTATTCTGAAGAAATTCAAAATAGTAGGAAATATGTACTACATGGTTTTAAAGTATCTAACGGAAAGAAGAGAAAAGGGTTTGAATTCTTCATTTGAATACGATGATTCATGACAACATCAAATAACTGAGCTGTCATTGAATCAACCAATTTGTGAAATAAGTTTATAGGTATGTTAATGCACTAATTTAAAATCAATGTTTTCTGTTGGGAAAAGCTGTGATACTCGGTTTAATACTACAGCAAAACATAATGTTGAGCTTCACTGCACATGGATCGAACTAAATATCCCCATTATCTAGGGAGTTTAAATCTGGGTTTCTGGCTGGAAAATACTATGTAGACACTCCATTATCTTCTAACCTCGCAGCTATTGAGTTAGATCGGTTTATCGACACATTGTCCTTTAAAACACTCAATGTTGACCGTCGATAACAAGTGATATTGGTAGTAAATGCTATCCAAGCACATCTTTATAATGAATGCGGTTCATTCAACCATTTATGAAAGCTGTATCCATTTAGTTATCATATCCAAAAGTAGCCGATATCATATCAGGAACACCTCCACACTGTATTCCAAATAAAAATGATTTGCTATCCTTAAAAATGGTTATAATAATATTTTATTCCATCAAGGTCATTCATGCTAAACTTTTTATTCATCTTAAGAAATTCAATTATCAGTTCCGATTTTCCGATTATCAGTTCCGATTTTCTGATTATCAGTATTTCATTTCTCTGTATAAGCCATTGCTAACGGATCAATTAATGTTTCGAGCAAACGCTAAAGAAGCTTGTTGGTTTGTTTGGTAAGAGATGGCATTCTGGAAATTTTTTTTTTCTCAAATAAGACCAAAATCTGTTTAAAGCTGTCGTTGAATTGTCCTCTCCTTAAATCTTCTTAGATGCTCACTAGATAATTGTCCAGCATTTACTTTTCCAACAGACTTTCAGTCACAATCATTCTTTCTTCATCTGGAACAGATATTTCTTTCTTTCTTCCAGTTTGATTATCGGAACAGTAATTCCAAGGAATTTAAGATAATCATTCACGCGCGTTATCCATCGCCTACGTGATATGTTGTATCATCTATTTTTCTTTTCCTCTGAAGAGAATGATTTTTTTGAGTTGATCAATAGCTGATGTACCATTGCTTTCTTTTTATAATTTCTAAAAAAAAATATTTACCCCTTGACTGTCCATTTCATTTTATGTAATTAACTGTAAGAAAACCAGTAAAACGTTTACTTAAATTAATATCCAGGTGCAAAATGATATGTAGACATGAAATTTCATCACACCCTCTTACTTCCTTATTTAGAAGTTACTGCTGTTCTGACCTGACAAACCAAAATCTTGAAATAATATACCTAATATACACTCATAGACAAAAAAAATTAGAGCACCAATAAGTAGTCGTCAAAATGAAATGAAATTTTATATACGTAATGACAACTTGATATAAGTAAATGGTTAGAAAATCAAAGAAAAATGATCATTTATTTTAGAGAAAAAGGCAAAAGAACTGAGGATTTAATACCCTGTTGATCCCCTGTAGTGCGAATGCACGATGATATCTTGAGATCTGAGTTCTGTATGATATCTTGAGACATTTCGTTCCATATTTGCTGTAACTTTGCCTCTAGTTCGTTCAAACTCGTGGGATGCCCTACTCGCCGTCCCAAATAATCCCATATATGCTCGATTCCAGACAATTCTAGGGATCGGGCAGGCCAAGGAAGGGTAGTAACAGTGCGGAGATAATCTTGTGACATAATTGCCGTGTGAAGCCGAGCATTGTCTTGTTGAAAAAGGGCTCCTAGGAGCCGTTGCATGAGTGGCAACACATGTGGTTGCAAGATGTCATGGACATACCACTGGGCTGTCATGGTGCCACTGATCAATACTAGGGGTGACCGTGTATTGTAGGCATTGACGCCTCATACCATCACACCAGCTGTGGGAGCGGTGTGTCGCTGTAAATCAAAGGCAGGATTGAGACGTTCACCACGGGGTCTCCACACGCGAACACGATTGTCATCACTGCTGAGATTGAATCTGGATTAGTTGCTAAAGACGACTTGGTTCCATTCCACTGCAGTCCAGTTTCCTCGTATGCGGCACCACTCCAAACAGAGGCGTCGATGGGTGTGTGTCAAGGGCAGCGCACGTAATGGGACCACGATCCTAAATGTCCTTCAGCCAGGTGCCTTCGTATGGTTCGGGAAGACATAGGGGCCCCTAGTGAAGCTGCTATCTGTGCCTGGATGGCGGTCAATGAAGCAGTTGGCTGTACGCGTGCATTTATTACAATGTGGTTTTTTCTCGACGGCTGGTTTGTAGAGTGAGTCCTGAACCTGGTTTTCGTGTAAATGACATATCTCGGATCTACTAGTCCCAACACCTCCTCGCAACACAATCAGAGTGGCCTAATTGACGAGCTACTCGCCTGGCTGATCACCCAGCTTCCATCATGCCAATGGTTCTCCCCCTCTCAAACTGCGACAGCTGCTCATATTGTCTTCAAAAACGGCGTAATGGCACGTCTAAATCAGCTCTTCCTTTGTGAACGATTCAGCACACTCAAACAAGCTTTGGTTACCTGTTTTACACTCCACGGAGGAAGTTAAACGCCTTTTATCGGCTATACTTAATGCGCAATCACGCTGCATTTCTAATCATGCATATCTCCTCGACATCTACCTTCATGCCAAGTTTCGTTACGATCCCGCAATTAATATTTTTTGGTGCGCTAATTTTTTTTTCATGAATGTACGTCTTACTCTGCTTCTGAGGTTTATACAAGATTTTCACACGCAGCATTTTTCTCCTTCTCTGATACTTTTATATAGAATAAAAAAAATCGTGGGGTTGTAAATAAAATTTTGTCGGTATCTGTAAATCGCGATACAACGATTAAGGTTTTTAAGACTAAATAAGAAAAATTAAGATGCAACAAAACATTAAGTGGTCAAGAAATATAATTGGAAATTTTTCACTTGAGCTTGCATGTCGCATCAGGTTTAACTTTGTATTTTAAAACACCATATTAAGGCGGTCTTCGTGTAATGGTACAGTACAGGACCCTAAATTAGAACACTTTTCCCTTAAAAAAGTTTTGAACGTTAGTTTTAACATCCTTATATGTTAGAGGACAGCATAATTTATGTTATCTCTTCTATGTAAGTTAATCCTTTCTATGAAAGTTATATGTATGTAAGTTTATCCATTTTTCATGTGTTCTAATAGAGAAATGCAGTAGCTTTTAAATTTTACATACTCACATGAAAAATGGCTTGGAATGTTACTAAATTTTAAGAATATTGAATTATAAATATATGTGTGAATTACAAAGTATCAAACTAATATAAAAATTGGAAAGCTTTTCTACATGGAAATGTGTTTGAAGTGTCAACTAGTTTCTTTACATGAAGCGAAAATTGTCTGAAGGAAACTTAGAATATCCCAGCTAAAAATACGCAATGTAAATGACATAATTTTCTGCGAAAAGTAGTGCATATAGTTCAAGATAATTGTAGAGAAATTTAAACGGCTTAGGATATCTTGCCTAAAACAAAACGCTCCAGTTATTGGTGTGTATAAGTTATGATGAAAAACCATTATTCAAAATGTATCAGTGTCTAATATTTTTGAATAAAATTCCTTTACTAAACATATTTTCTTAAAATATGGTATTGTAATAGTTTTTTTTCTTATTTTTAGTACTTAATTCCCTTTTTTACACTACTTGTTTGTTTCACAATACATGCATCTGCATAAAACAAAATTTCTCTTCGAAAGTTTCAGAAGTTTTATTCGTAGAGTGCACCTTTATAATAAATTATAATATTTCTATTTTTGTATGACGGTTAAAAATTGTTTGGATATATTAATGAATACCGTTTCATTTCAAGTTATTGGTGCACCACATATTTCTCTCTCTCTTTCTGTATATATATATATATATATATATATATATATATATATATATATATAGTTTGTATTAGAATGCATAATTGATAAATTTTAGTTTAATTAAATTTTCTCACAAACATTACATTTAGTTATTTAATTCGTTTGACAATATTTTAGATGTTTAGTTAATTCTAATTAATTATTAAGCAGTGAAATTGAAGATCTTTACTATGCTTACCATCTTTCGTCTATAGTTAATTTTCCGAATTTACTGATTTTGAGTTTTTTATCATATTTCATTCCATGATATTATATTGTAATTCCCGGATATGTGAAGTTTTAATTTGTAATTACCGGTACATATATTAGTACGTATTATTCAATTATTAAATCTTCAACACTATTAATTGTATTATATCCATTATTCTGATTTTTTTTCTTTTCTTTCACTTTATTTTCTTTTAAATTGTTTGGTTCTTTAATAGTATGTTTGAATTTTTGGTTTTGGTTTTTTAAAGTTTTGGATTATTTAGTTATTTAATTAATAGTTTTTTACATGCTTTGTAAAATCATCAATTTGTATTTTAACAATTTCTGATTTCCTTAAATATTATATATATATATATATATATATATATATATATATATCATCATCATAATCAATAATAGAATCAGCACAGGGAAAATATAAAGTTATTATTATTTTTTTATTGAAATTTTTTTACATGGAGATTGTCTGCAAGTATTGCAACGAAGAAACTTGTTATTTGAATGAATGTTTTTTTTTTTTCAATTTTAAGAATAATTGACATAACTTTAACTAGCAGTAAAATGTAAATTGTTTATGATGGTAAACTAAATGGAAATGTGAAATAAAAAAAAATTAATAAATTAATTTGATTTTTAAATATTTCGTAATTCTGTTTATTTTTAAGCACTTAATAAATCCATTTATTTAATTATTACTAATACATGTAAAACACATTGGAAATATTTTCTCATCAATTAGCTAATGATTTTTGTCAAATGAAGAAAATTGTGTTCCATTTATTATCTTAGACTTAAATAACATTTTTTTTGAAACACCAAGTAAAATAGTCACAATATATTAATGATTCATGAGTCAAATTATACACATATATTTTTAGAAAATGGTGTATAATAATAATTCTTTCAAATATACTACTCTAATAAATAAATATTATATTGCATTATTTAGAATTAAAAAATAATATTTATTCAAGTACTGATGAAAATTAATTATATTTTAATAGTATGCGATATCGTACGTTTTGTTTGATTTATTCTGTAAGAAAATAGTCTAAGCGCTTGTTAATATATTTTGATTTTTAACTATTATAAAATGTAATATGAAAATCGAACAGCGTTTTATGTATTTAAAACACTATTTAATCTGATATTAATAAAGAAACAGCATCTGTTTATGAAGGTAATCTTTAATTAATTGTATAATGGTAATCAATAAACTAATTGATTTTTACGATATTCGTGCCTTAAATTCATTATTAAGGTGCTATATTATGAAAAAAAAAACTTTATAAAATACTCTGCATATCATATTATCTATGAAATCAATTATTAAATGAAAATTCTGATGAACACTGTTCTGATAGAAGTTCCCTATAAATCTGTGGCTAATGATTAGTATATAATAAAAATTAGATTAAATGATTAAATTCTTTCCTTTTACTCAGAATACAATATTAGATATACATATTTACTTAGAAAATTTTGTAAATTAAATATTATGTTAGCAATCCATAATTATTTCGTAATCGTATAGATGTTTGTGACGTAGTAATTTATTTTAGGTATTTAAACAGAACTCTATAATTATCTTACTCTTAACTACTGAAGAGCTTTGCAGTTATCTTACTTTTAACTACTTAAGAGCTCTACAATTATCTTACTATTAATTACTTCAATTATATTATTATTACAGATGAAAGTACGCATGAATGCATAAAATTGTTTAAGTATTATAGAAGCATTAAGAAAGTATTGAGTTAGTATATTGAGAAAAAAAAGAGAATCTTATATTCTCTTATTACAACAAAAAATATTATATAAAGTTATCTGGAAGGTTGTGCTTCACTTTTAGTTATTAACGAATTGGATTGCGCAGTCGGGGGGCACCATCCAAACATTTCCAGTCAAGTATTACGTTGCCGATTGTGAGACAGACTGAGGAACAGTAGTTCTTAGCATTTTCTACTTTCCCTCTTTTGACGTTAACGTGCAATCAACCATTTGAAAACTGAAAAATGGAACTATTAAATAATGTGTAACACACTGAATTCCTCTAAGCAGATCAAGAATCATGAGCAATCGTTTGGTTGAATTTTTCCAATTACTCAATGGATGCGGTAGCCTATGAATAATAATCTTGAACTCGCAGTCGTTGGTATTTGTCGAGTAGTAAGTTCGTGTCCTGTACAAAATGGTAAAAATGGGGTACCACAAGATATATTGCTGCTTTTCTAAAGATAAATTTACATTCCTTTACTTCTAACTAATTAACTATTTCTTAAAACTTATTTCCTTAAAATTAAATTTCAAATATAGAATAAATTACTATTAAAATATTAGTAAACCAATGGGTAAAGTATTATATAGGAATGAAATATATTTTTCACATAAATCTGTGTAAAAATGTACTTTACAGTCAGAAAAAAAACAGTGCAAGTTATTTCTATAAGTTAATGATCCTGCATGTCTTTGACCACAGTAAGAAATAGTTCTGATAAAAATCTTGGAAGAGCCTAAGCTTACAGAAAAACCTCGTCACCATCGGACGTTGGAGTGTTACCAGTAGTGATCAAATGCACTTGAATTTCCTTCCGCCTTTTGTTAAAATGTTAATTTCTAAAACTGATCTGCTTGAGAGTTTGAAATTTGTACTGAAATTGTGCAAAACGTAAGCGCATGCCTTACCAATGCTTATTCAAAGTTACACTCAGATCCATATGTCCCATACACAAGTGTCTGAGTGGCCCAAAAGATCCACCAAAAGGAATGGTAAATGCAAAACACTTTGACTGCAGGAATTTAAGAAAAGCGACAAAAATGAATTAACAAATATTGCCAGATTTAACAATCTAACATTATTGCTAAGAAGTATTGATCAAGCGGAGAAAAAGGTTAAAATAAAATCCTTAGCGTGCTTTGATCTCGGAGACAAACTTTTTGGTTGAAAATATGTTGAAGCAATGGATCATGCTCAATTTCTCCAGATTTAGCATCTTGATACTTTTAGCTTTTCTCAGAAGTTAAATGTGTACTAAAAAGTCCATTTTGTGTCATAAGAAGCTGTGAAGAAAAGAAAGGTTAAAACAGTTAAACAGTTATTAACAACTATCAGAAAATGAACTGTACTGTGATTTTCACCAAAAGCAAAAAAAAAGGGGGAGGGTTGCGATCTATGCAATGGTGACAAGTGTATAGCGAGAAAACTTTCATGGGAGGGGAGATTATTCCACTTCAATTCGAGTCTCAAAATTAATTTCAAATTTTATTTTTTATTTTCAAAGTGAGAAAAACAAAACGTTTGTGTGGAGTATGAGATTTTGAATATTAAATTTTTCCTGATTTTTTTTTTAAAAATTCTATATAATAATGTTTTAGCTTTAAAATTCATTGTACAGAAATCCTTATGATTATGAGAAAGTATTGAAACTTCCACATCCTTCCTCCTTACGCCCCTGATAAATGACAATGGGGAATATATTAAAAGAGACGAACAAAATATTTGCCACAAATTGTAAAAGAGCATCATTTTTCCTACCAGTGCCGTTACTTTATATACAATTTTGGTTTATAAACATATTGATTTTCCAAGAGCAAGGTATGAAATAAAACGAGTCCTTAGTTTCTGCAATGAAATATTAACAAATTATTTTAAAAGGACAATGAAAATTTCTAATGTTTTAGCTTTACTTACATATTTATCGAAACAGAATAGAAATTGAATTATTTCTAAAAATGAGTTCAAAAAAGTATAAATGCAAACACGTAGTAAATATTGTGATTTTTCTATCCGAGTCTCTACAAAATTTAAAATTCGCATTTATTTCCCATAGAAAGTGATAATACAATCCTAAGTATTAATAATATATTAATCATCGAAATTTTATCAATATTTATAATAGAATGTTTTATTTTTGAAAGGTTGAAGATTGTCTTAATATCTGAAAAGAGCAAAAAAATAGTATAAAGAGATTGAAGGAATGAGCATATTATTTTCTTTGAAAATGTTCCACCACTACCAATTCGAAATTGTTATGATTTGTTTCCATTTATTAGTATTCTTTATTTTCGTAGAATTTTCAAATGTTTATTTAATTTTATATAAAAAATGAAATGACATTTTTTCGATATTTTTATTATTTTAAGGTTACTTATGACCAAATAAGTTCTTGATTTGTTCAATTGAAAGGAAATATATTTTTAATCAGTATTTCAGAGAAAAATATTTTGCTTTCCATTATGAAAATTAACAAACCTGTTGTAATATTTTAAAAAAAATAAAGCAATTTTATAATTTGTTTCAAATTTTGGATTAAGTTATTTTCAAAAAGCTAAATTTATAATTAAGTCTGTCTCATGCTTTCCTTGAATCTTGATAGTGAATCCCTTTGAAACCAGGATGATAAAAATTTTGAAAATAAGAAATCTAAATATTCTCTCTATATACTAGGTACTAAGTTGATTATTAACTGTGACTGTTTTGCTAAAACTTTTTTCTTCCAAAAGAATTAAAGCAATTTATTCTTCTTGAAAAGAAATTTCTAACTTGTATTTATCGTTGCCTTAATACATAGGTTCTAATTTTGTATTGAATTTTGTTAATTTATAATCAATTTAAAATTTTCTTTATAGCGTAACGTCGTGATCCCTAAATGCGTAGAATAAAGTGGTAACGTGAAGGGATCACACAGCTTAAGAGAAGATAATTCTTTATTTAAAGAAGTTGATATTAGTTTATGTTTAAGCGTTTCCGCCAGGATTCTTTTTACACACACTGATAACACATCTAATTATATCTAATCACCGAGGCAAAACGCATATATCTACACACCACGTCCAAACACATATAGCTGAAAAAACCACCAATATCTTAATATCGGATACAGTTCGATTTAGTTATAAATTCGCAAGAGAAGGCGATCACCTCCCACTTCTAGCAGTAACGCTCTCTAGCTCCTCCGCAGGAATCCCCCCTCCTCTTTTTTCTTCTCCCTTTTTAAGACCTTGGGTAGGTCTGTCTCCCGCCTCCCTTTTGAGTTATTTTCCTTTTTTAAAAGAACAACCCAATCAAATACAAACTCTGATTTTGTCCCCTGCAACACAATTCGCTTAAGTCGGACAATGTCAGTCTTCCCCACGTGCAAGTCGGTGTCGGCCGTCACACAGCTAGGCCATAAATTCCCATTATAAACATGACATGGATGAACAATACCTCACAAAGAGGGTTCAACTCTGCCGCACCTGTGTAACAGAGTCCATGAATGTGGCTGAATGTCCAAGCCACCTGACTTTGTTCTTTATTGCTTTTAAGCTATATATTTTTAATGAATGGGAAGCTGGGTACAAAACGGGGTTCAAAACAAATCTGTGGAGGGGTTATTTATAGCCTACGCTACAATAGTATAATCAACCACGTAAGTAATAACAAAATTTTCAGTTTTAAGCGGAAAATTATTGTTTAAATCATGTTTCAATATTGTCATAACTTAAAAAAGTATGTATCATGTTTGTATGCCCCATATTTATTCTTATTACAATTTTCCGAGTATAGTTATAATAAAAGTGTGGTTTTTTTTATCAGATATCTATTAATATAGTTTACAAATCACATAAAATGTGTAGCCATAAAAGGAAATAAATTGAATATAATTGTTGGAATGATCTTCCTATATATGGAATTTGCAAGAATAATCACAATCTTGAGATAACTTACCCTCCTCCCTTCAATTATTTTTTTCTCAAATGAGTGGAATATAGTCATTAAAAGCATTTCCTTACATCTGATGGTTACAAAAATAAACATTTTAACTCTTAATTTTTTGTTGCTAAATTTGAACCGTGGCTATTGTATTATGTGATACTTACTTAATTCACACATTTTTGACTGTAAAATCATCAGTTAAGTATTGAAAAAACTTAACTTAATTTCATTTGACTGTTTAAATCTTAATATTAAAATATGTTTTTTGACCGAACTAACTGAAAAAGCTGTAAACTAAGACTGATCATAGATATGAGAAGGGAATGTTTTCTGTCACTGATATCAAATTTAAATTACTCTTTTGAAAAATTCACAGTCATTCATTACAGTTGATAAGCAATACACGTAACGCAGATATATTAAATAAATGATAGTTGAAGAATAATTTTTCAGAAGTTTTTTCTCACAATTTATACAGTTGTTTTATAATACGGTAATTCTCTGTTTCCTTGCATGGTCCTGTTTACTTTTTAAAATTAAAAAAAGACGAGTAATTATAGATGCAAAATAGAAATAACTAATTCCTCCAGAATGGCAGAGCAAAGACATTTGTTGAATTATATGCGCAGGTTTAATGAGATACGTAAACCAAGCTCACAACATTGGCATTCATCTACGGCTTTTTTTCCCTTCTTACATATATATATATATATATTCACATGGGAAGATAATTCGATATTTTGCAATAAGACTACTTTTGAATCATTCTTAATGTTTTTTTCAAGTATATTAATGACTTGAAATTAAATATTTATATCGGCTATTTATATGAAAGTAATTTTTTTTTCTAAATTTATATCGTGTATGTTATGTAAATTTCTAAAATCGTGCTCTTTTCTTTGTTTTCCTTGCTCATAATTTTAATACATGTGGTGTGGTGTACTTTGGAAAATATTTTATTTTTTTAAAAAAAAACTTTTTCTATCATTTTAGCTTTCGTTTAATTAGGATTTGGTCATAAAGATATATTTTACGCTTTTTCGAATGTTTTTTTCTATTTAATTCATTTTTTTATATAGCTTGTTTTGTTTATGGAGATAGTTAGGGAAAAAACCCAGCTTAACAGTCTAAAGACTATTAGAACATTCAATATATTATTTCCACATTTCTGTCTTTTTCAAAAGAACTTTTGGTGTTTTAAATTTTATCTACTTTATTGGTATTATATATACAAACACCCATCCCCCTTATATAAATATATTTATATATATAGTTTAAGCATTTTTATTTGTAATGAAGTCAAAGTATGAAGATTGTAATGTTGGGCTCTTGCGGATTTTCTCTTCACTAAACTTGGAGATTTATATTGAGCTTAATTGCTTAAATTTTCAAATTCTTCCTAACCAAAATGAAACGATATTATATAAATTGGTTGCAGATCGAAGTAAAGTGAAGTGATTTATCTATAGTGATATATAGGTAAGGAGAATGGAAAAGATATATAGAGGCCAAGGATAAGCCACCTGAGTGAGTGAGGCCAAGATCTGGTAGCCCAAGTATTGTGACGTTCTTAAGGATTGTACAGAATTGGATAAACAATATTATTCTTTGTAGACATTTCAGATAACTATACCAAAGGACTAAGTAAGATAATATATTTTTCAATTATATTTTGAACTATTAGTTGGGGCGGAATGTGTGAGAGAGCGGTTTAAGTTATTAGGCATTTATAATAAACTGGTTTGTTTAGTGCCGAGTTTTCTTCAAATTTTTTTCCATCTCTTTAGCTTAATATATTAAATTGAATTATGGCATAAGAGCTAAAAAGTAAGGTACAAACGTCAATACATACTAGAATTTATGTTTCATATTTATTTAGCTATATATAATTTACTAGGATTCTATTTATCAAGTCTGATAGAATATCAGATTCAATCCAATAGTTATAATTTCCAGTTTTGTTTCTATATTAGCTAAATACTTTTTTACCGATTTTGGGACCTTGGATGAATTTTTTTATCATTAAAAATATTTATATAATTTGTACTAATTAAACATTTCTTAAGGAAAAAGAATCACCTTTATTAAACTCATTTGATGGACAACATACTTATGTGCATATTTGTTGTATAAAAATGTGCATGATGTTTTCACATGCGCATAATGAAATCTCATCTTTGCGATTTTTTGTAATAAAAATCTACTTTTGTTAATAAATGAAATTTATGAAAATTCAATATAACTTTTATTATGTTTTTAAATAGATACGAACTCAACCATTTCAATCCACTAGTGAAATCAATTATTCTGTTCTCAGTTTGCGAGATATTTTAAATTCATGATTGCAATGTCAGTCGATTGGAATTCTAGTAATCAAGTCAAATCAGGAATACTGTATTTTTTGTGGTTTATTAAAATGTACAAGAAAAAGTGAAATAAAATAGTTTGGATGATTTTTATCCTTCAGTATTCATCTGAACAATATTTTTAAGTCTATTTTAGTAATACCTCTATGAATTTTCAAATATATTAAAGTATACAAAAGTTATATTCCGAACATTTTAAGAAAATCTATTTAACAATCGATTTAAAACTTTTAAAGGTCTAACAAAAGATTTCATCAATTTTAATCTTTTGGGTGTATTTTTCTAACTTTAAATACAATCAATGTACTAAATTTGAGAAATCAATTCAGATTTCTACAGAATCATTAGAATAGAATTCTACAGGATTACAAATAGTATATTCCATAGAATATAACGATCTAAATAAATGCAAAATAACTAAGAGTCAAATAATACAATTTAGGAAAAAATATGTTATAAAAAATAAGAGTTTATGTTTTATTCTATTCTTATTTTACTTAAATTCCCTCAGCATTTCTTTGCATTATCCTTTAAAAGATTCAAAATAAGTTTTAGATCTATATCTAACACACTCGTAACTTATACGTAATTTTTGGTGCTGAATTATTGTCAAAAAAATTTATTTTCTTTTTAATTACATTTAAAGCCTTTGTTTTAAACATTAAAATTTATATATTTGTTGAATACCTTAAAGCATATTGCTTCAATATTTTGAAATAAATTTAATAAAAATGCTAATCTAAGCAATGTATCTTAATAAACAATAAATAAAATTTTGATTTAAAGCTCGAACTGATTTTCAAATGAATTAATTCTCTAGAATTAAATGTTTGGGTTTCTAGCTTCATCATCCAACATCTTACTTTATGAATTTCAGCTTACTCTTGAGAAATACAGGCTTTGGAATTAACTTTTCAATAGGAACAATAAGCTTTTAAAGTTCGCCAACTAACTTGGACGTAATTCCACAATGTTTCAATGTATTCCAGAAACTCCTTAATTTTATGAGCTGGAGTGTTGCAAAATATACGGTTACGTAATCCTGAAAGAGAGGGAGTGGAAAGGTAACCGAATTTATCTATCGGTCTTGGATTTATTGTGCCATTTTGCATTGCCCGTTAATTTGCCTAATTGCACTAATCTTATTTCCGTTTGCGAATTCTCTCTTCCCTTATCGCTTCACCATTCTGTAATAATCGAGATTACTTTAATTGGCCGATATTTGGATATGTCTTCTGGAATAGTTTGCTATCTCAGGTTGCTCTGGTTTCTAAATGAAGGTGTTCTCAATTTGCTTTCAGAACTATAATGGAAAATTTTGAAGAAGAAAAAGGAAATTTAGGAATAAGACGGTTCTTATTTAAGGAGGTAAATATAGATTAAATAAGTTCCAGACGAATTTCAAGCAAACTACTCTCTTAATATATATGCACTATAGCATCGGAATCGGAAATTTAGCAATGTACGAAAAGTTAGAAAAAAACTATTATGCATAAGTATATTTAAAAATTATTAAATTTATTATTTTTATTAAAATTTATTATTAAAATTTAATATTTTTAATAAAAAAAATAATAATTAAATTAAATTAGTGTTACAAAATGCGCATAATATCCCGTGCTAAATTTTGCGTATGTAATGCTGTTGATGAACAAAGTTTCGAACATCTTATTCTTTTTTGTTCAAAGATAAAAGAAGAAAATACTTGAAAGAAAAGTTGCATGCTTTCAAAATGAACTGGTCTCCAAATTTTTTCATCCTATTTCCAGTAAAGTTGAGTTTGAATTATTTTTTAATTTTATTCATTTGGTTTGTATGATCAGTGATTCGATTTTTTAACATTGAAATGATTACGTAACTTCATTAATTTAATTTTATAATTGAATTCATTTTTTGTAGTTTTATTGATTTGATTTTGTAAAATAATTTACTTTTTTCCTTGTTTCTTCATCTTTTTTCTTCATTTTTTTAAAATTAATTAATTTATTTGTAATGTTTACTTTGTAATTTTTCAGTTATTATGAGTTATCTTGTTTGGTTTACTTATTTCTGAAAGATTCGTAGGGTATTTTTGGGTTTATTAAAAAAAAATGTTTTATTTCAAGGATACACAAAAAGTTAGATATTATACATAAAGTTTAAAAAAAGTTGTTAGATATTATATATTATGTATTAAGTTAGGTATTATATATTAACTTTTCCAGAGACATAATTTTGTTGAATTAAAACATTCTGCATTCTCATCCAGATGTTTAATTTCTAGTTTCAGGACTGGAGACTCAGTAATTCAGTGTGGTTAGTAAATTATTTTAAATTTCTGAATTTTTATTAGTGTTAACATCTTTTACCACACAAAGTAATAGGTAAATACTTTTTTTTTTATTACAGATGTAAATTTAATAAGTAATTTTTAAAAAAATTCATTGCATTTCATACATATTTTGTACATAATATAGGAGACACTGATTCGAGGAGCCTGTGATTTGATTTGATTGCAAAAAAATTGCAAAGTCCTAAGTTTAGGAACACAAATAACAAGTATTCCTAATCTTAGTAAAGACTATAATGTCTTCTCTGTTAAATGTAACTGGATACTTTTGAGCCTTATATTGAGCTTAATGAAGAGTTACAGCACATTTGTAAGTAAAGTTTTATTTCTAATTTCTTGATAGCTAAACTAGCCAAAACCTAAGCCAATATAATTCTACAAATGATTACCTAGAAATTTCAAGTGATAAATATATCTTCTTAGCTACTGGTAAATAATTGTTAATAAATGTTTTCTTAAGTAGTATAAATTATCTGAACTGAATAATATAATTTTTATGAATAATTTGTTTTGTTTTGATAAATAAAAACAAAAAAAAAATGTTCCCAATCTAACTAATTATTCTCAAGAAGGTTTGAAAGTTAAATATCATATAACGTGATTCGGTTAAAGTGAAATTTCTATGGAACCAATTAATTACTATAAGCGACAATTTGCTATGCGTTACGAGTATTTAAAATAACTAAATGCTTCAATGTTAACATAAAAGACTAATGTACAATACATGGTTGTATTGTCATCTTGCTATAAATATCTGAAAAGGAGCAACTACATTTGATTTAAAATACTATTTGAGTAAAGTATCAAGTTTAATTTTTTAAAGTGTCGTTATAGAGCTATTGTCGACGTACATAGTTACATTAAACCCTACACATGAAATAAAAACAAGGCAAGAAGGTGACCTATACTACATCAAGAGAGTTACTTTGTACTTCTGGAGAATTTATTTATAACAGACACACATATCAATTGATTATGAATATTTTTGATAGAATCTCAATTTCTATCTGTGCTCCCTTAATGAAATATATTCCTCTACAGCCTATGATACTTGTCCAAAATAAGCTATTTAATTATAAATAGTATACACCATTATCCACAGTTTAAATATTATTAATAATTATGAGAATAACAAAGAAAATCTATGTCGGAATGGCGGAAAATGTAATGTGTAAAAGAATTTACCTCTTTGTAACTTTCGAAGCCTTCTCTCAAAAATAAGATCTGTTCAACCGTCTCTCATGATATCTATCCACACCATGAACTCCCTCTCCCCATCACGAAAAACAATGCTTTTCCGGAAAACAATGTTTTTCCGTGATATTTCATCTGGATGAATACTAATTTTACGTTCTAGCCATGTTGTCACGCACTGAGAACCAGTGTTCAAACTGTAGCGAGATTCATCTCTAAATATCGCATTCGCCCATTGTCCAAAATTCCACAACTAATGCTTCAAACTCCAATTTAAACGAGGACGTTTTGCATAGATGTAATGGACTGGTATATAGAGCAAGATGAAAGAGTCCGCCATAAACAATTTGTCTGGAAAATCTTCTTCCTGTGGGTTTCTGAACGTTGAACTTAGTTATCTGGCCTAGTTATCGATCTGGTAATGGTCGTAAGTTAACATTTCCCACACAGTGAAACCTCTGCCAAAATCATGAGATAAGACTTGAAACACATTCAGAAATCCAAGAATTTTGGTGTTTGGGATCTTAGGGATTTGAATATTCCAACATGCTTTCTTTCACAAACTTCTTTTCACTTTTCTTCCTTTCAACAATACTTGATCAGTGGTCGATTTTGTGCTATCGTTTGTTCTATTTAATCGTTAAAAATGTTCCCTCATGCATGAATTTCTCAATACCTATATGAAATACGCATGCCGATTGTGCAAGTTTGTCATTCCGATGTAAAACGGGTGTTTTGCCAATGAAGGCGTTGACTCAAATATTTTACTTATAAACATAATTTCATCTTCAACAAATGATACTTTCCAGGTTATTTCATATGTTCATTAAAATATGCTACTTTGTTTTCGCATTTTACTAATTATGATTAACTTTTGAACATTATATTTAATTATATTTATATTTAATTTTTTTTTTCAAAATTTTTGTATCAATGCGAATTAAGATTATATTGCAAATTAAGAAGCGCCTTATTCAAAAACAGTTGCAGTTAGAAGTTAAACATTGCTATAAAACAATGTTAAATATTACTACAAAATATCACAAAAAAATCGATACATTAATATTTAATAGAAGGTGTTGAAGGCTATATTTCATGAAATTGAAAATGCCATTTTTTTCTCTTGTTTCAGAATACATCTCTTTGAATTAATTCTAAAAATACAAAGGCGGAATAAAAAATTAAGTGTAGGAGAATTGAATAAGAATATAAAGGAAAACAAATTTTTCATTGATTCGACAATAGCCGTTTTGTTACAATAAAATTTTTTCTTTAAATTAGTTTATATATTTAAGCAAAAAACTACTTATAAATATTTAGTTACCTTTAAGTTGAATGAAACAATTCTCTTTTAAATTTCTAAGAATATTTTTATGTTTTCTATCTGAAATAAAAATGTTCCTTTTCAATTTCACTTAATGAAGCATTTTATATTTTTGCACGGAGTTATAATCTTACATTTTATCATTTTCACAGATATATATTAGTGTGTATTCATATAAACTACATTTGATTGATTGATGGATTCTGAACTAATATAGCAATTAAAATTACCACTAGAGCTACTGGCGACGTCTCGCGTAATTTTTGAACTGAGTCAAGTGATGCAAACGACACTTGATATAGTTCCCTTTCCACACTTCTGAATCATGCTAAAGGAAGGACTTGATGTCCACATAGATTTAAATTCATCAGCTCCGCTACAAGGTGGATCGTCAGTGGTATCAAAACTTTAACCCGCGACTCGAAGTAAACAACGTTGTCCGCGAGTACGCGGCCATATCCAGTAGTATACTACAGCCATTAAATTAATTGAAATGTGCTAATTACCTTTTCTTAATTATTTCTTTAAGGTTATAGAGAAAAATACCTTCCGGTATGAAATTTATAAGGTAAAAAAATTAAATAAAATATAAAATATGAATTATGCGACAAGTATGCCATTTTTTTATTATTTGGTTAAATATAAAAATGATATTTAATTTTTATAACCCCTAATGGAACGGAATGCTATGTTTTAAACTTCAATAAATAAGATTAAACAAAATTTATTTCTATGTTTGTAACAGGTTCTCATGCGGTTTCTACTTTAATTTACCTTTGGGAATACTTTATTACGACGTTCGAATAGAAATCGCTACTTGGTATTAGAGTAATAAGAGGAGACAGAATAAGTATTAAGGTCATCAGAAGCATCATACAGGTGCGAACAAGTGTGAGGTAATTCTAAGAGTGAACATTTGACTCGAAATCAGTTTCTAGAAGTATATTGAAATCGGATCCAGCTTTGTTTATATTTTAAGATAAGTAGATTTCTCACTTGTAATTTGTAGTTAGGGATGAGACTATGTAAATGCTAAATATTAGTAACACACTTTAATTTTGATAAAGTTTACTCTTAATTCGATTAAACAAACTGTACTTTTTGAGTGATCACGTTTTTCAATATCAATAAAGAAACAGGGGCGTTTTATATTTCCAAGAATTTTTTTTTCTTTAGAATAAAATTTATTCTGGAAAATAATATGACACAATTTAATCATTTTAAAATTATTTAAGTTTTATAAGTGTTTCAATGGATTAAAAATATATTTCATTTTCAAACAAATATTTCTATTCTGTTCTTAATATCTTGAGTAATCAAAACTGTTACCAATATCTGAAAAGTATTGAAACTTAAAATGTTCTAAGAGAAAAAATTTGATAAAACATTTTCCAGTTGAAACTGTTTAAAAAACCCATCATAAGTTATAAGATAAAAAAATACTTTCATTTAATTCAGTACATGAAATCAAATCTTCTCCCAAAATCTTTTTGACGTTAGCGCAGTAAATGCTGGTAACATAACATTGCTTCCTTTCATTCATTTTTTTTATGCTTACATTTTCCATTACTCACAATTTATTCATAGACTTTCCTAAGTTCCTACGTCTTCAGAAAAGTTAAGAAAACCTTTTCTAGTATAACGAAGGTCACATTCCCCAAATTAATTTTAATGATTAAATATTCTTCATATATTCTGTTCGCAAGGACTGAAAAAGAAGCATTATTAAGGACTTTTAGAAATTATACAGTTTTAATGGTTGTTTTGGAATTATCTTAAGATTTGACATAAAATACTTAATATATATTAAATTAATAAAGAAAAAATATTGTCTCTAAAGACACCTTGGTATATTTAATGGAATATGTATTTTAAATTTATTGTAAAAGAAAAATAAATGACCAACAAAAACATTTATGTATTGCAAAAAAACTTAATACATTTTCATTTTTATTATATTAAATTTAGTTAAACGAATAATTTGATTACTTTATTTTGATTACTTTGATTTGATTACTTTATTTTTTTCTTGTAAATTTTAGTAAAATTTAAAAATATTACTTAATAATTTGGGAAATATTTCTTAAAAATATTTATCATCACATACATTTATACAATTGCATTAAAAGTTTTCAAAGATTCACATTAATTTTATTCCTTTAAAATATCCATGAAATATAATTCCAGCTCTCTAGAAATTGTGGATGTATGCAATGAATCATACATTAAAAATGTAAGACAAAAATAAATTCGTTTTCATCTTTTTCATTCTTTTTAAATGACAGGTTCATATTCAAAATATTCATTAAAATATCATATTCAGATATATTACTTCCAGTATTATCATTAAATTATTTTTAATGTGAATAACTATTGATAACATATTACAATATTCACTGAAAGTACAAAATTTACAATAATAATGTTTTTAAATGAAAAATAATATGAAACATTCATTTTTTACATTAATTATATGTATAAATGAAATCTTCAACTGTATGAAAATAGTATGAGTTTTAATCCTGAAACATTAGTACAGAATATTTAGGACAGGTTGTTTATGTGTCGAAAACTTAATCACATTAAATATTAACACTTAATCCTAAATATTTAATCTGTTTGTAATTTTGAAAAATTACTGTCAAGCAGCATTGCATTCAAATTGTTACTAATTTATTATATTTACCTACACTGATACAGTTGCTTATATAAAGTCCTCAATAATGAAGGTGACTATATTCTCTTCAATTTTCAAGATTCATTCCTCAAACTTTAAGAGTGAACTAAGTACAATCAAGAACACACTGTCTCTATACCTAACGAACTCAGCTACAAATTCAAATGACTGCTTTATTAGTTTCTCTGACTCAAAATCTGCTTGAAAGGAATTAAAAATTGCATAATTAACATCAATCATGCCATACAGGATTTACCTGCACAAATCGAAGATTATATAAAACAATAAGATCTTCTATGGTTTCCAGCACACTACAACAAACAGCAATGAATGACAGAGTTAATTGTCAGGGACACACGATTTAAGATCTAAAATTATTTTACCATCACTTTGGCTGGTGTAAGAGTTGTGGTAAAGAAAAGGCTCTTTAACGAACTTCTGAGGAAATAACTAAGACATCTACAACATCAAGACTCGGAAAGGCTCATTGGAAGACATACGAATTCATCCCCAGAACAATAAAACCTATATCAAGAACATAAATTTTCCAAATAATCGATTGACACCAATGTACGTTTATACCCCTCCCCCAATTATTTTATCGAACCCTTTTAAAACTGATTGACCAGCCGCGCTCATTTATTTATCTTCATCGGGATTTAGTTACAGACCTAAAGTATTTGATCTGGCAGTTGCGGATCATCGCTAAAGACGATTTGATTCCATTTGGTTGCAGTCCAATACCTTCGAGTGCGACACCACTGAATACGGAAGCGACGGTGAGTGGGTGTCAATAGAATACACGTAATGGGCACTATCAATGGAAATATAGAACTGTCTTTCATCCAGGCGCCTTGCAATTGTATGACTGACACATTGGCCCGTCGTGAAGGTGTTGTCTGTGTATTAATGGTGGACGAAGAGACAGTTGGCGCTATGCGTGCGTGTCGTATGATATGACAGTCTTTTAAACTATTGGACTGTTTTCTATGGCCTAAACCTTGTCGCCATGTAACAGAATTTTCTTTTGTCCTCTGGTCCCAACACTTCCTCAAAGTAAAGTCAGAACGGTCCAAGTGGCGTGCTACTCTCCAAGCTGATCACCCGGTTTCCATCATCCTTATGATTTTCCTAATCTCGAACTCTGAGAGACGTTCATATTGTCTCCGGGGGCGGAGTAATGACATCTTTAGTTAAAAAGTGTCCCTCTGCAACGTATTAAATACACGCAATCAAGACCTGCTTAACTGTTCTATAATCCAAGGAGAATGAGTTCAAATTAGGAGGCATTATGCAATTCGTAATCACTCTGCACTTCTAATTATTTACATATGTGTCGGAAATATACCTTCATGCCAAGTTTCATAACAATCCCTCTCTTACTTCTTGGTGAGCAAATTTTATGGCAATGAGTGTATTTGTACATAAAATTCTTTCTTCAATATAGTTCATAAAATTATAAAAAGTAAGAGTATATTATATACAAATGGAGAAAAATTGCTATTCAATTCTTGCGGATAGAAGTAAATATAAATTCCATTTACACAACTAGGGATGCAATAATATTCCTTACATAAGAAATTTTCGAATACTTCTCACTAGTTTCAAATGAAAGAGGACAAACGAATCGGAAAGAAATAATCTTTCTTTAATCAAAACTGTATGTTTTAACAAACATTTGTAACAAATATAACAAATGTTTTTAGTTTACACGTATGTCAATTAAGTCTTTAATTTATTCGTATTAAAATTCAATGTATCTCAAAAATTTACTTATCTTTGGTACTGAAGTTGTTTTGATTTATGAAGTCCATATCTTCCATTTATAATTTATCTTCAAAATATCAATACATAAAATTTCGAATTACATCTTAAAACACAGTAGAGTAATTTTACAGAGGAAAACATCAATTTATTTAAGTCAATGTAAAGTTAGGTTTTTCAAAATTTTGGTTTTTAAATTCATATGTAATTAGAAAAAAATAACATTGTATTTGAGAGTAACTCTTGATTTTTTCAATATTTACTTACATAGAATTTTATAATTATAATAATTCCATGGTTAAATCTGATAACAATGGAATTCAAAATAAGAAATAACGTTCGGAAACAAATTTGTTTGATGATTCTTTTTTGTACATAAGAAAATGTCATCAGTATGTTACTATTCATTGCGTCATGATTTTTATTCAAGTAGAGTATGAAATATTTATAATTCAAATTATCATTCTCAAGAATAGTAAATGACTTAAATTGCCCAATTAATTCTTTCTAAAAGTTTAAATCTTAAATCGCATTGGCTACAGGAATTATAGTCGAACATACTTTTGAGATGAAAATATCTTTTAAGAAAAATGCTTTAAGAGCTAAACCTGAGGAAATCAAATAACTCTTGTTCCTCGAGAAAAGTACTTAACGAATTTAATTCAGCAAAATAATTGAAAACTATTCAAGACAATTGCTTTACTTAGAGTGAGTAAAATAAACATTGCGCGTTAAAGCGGAAGAGAAGAAAACAGTCTGTGATAAAGAGAACGTGGATAAAGAAAATTCTATTAAAATTTTTAACTTGAAATAATCCCCATTTGAACTCATCTGATAGAAGTGTTGAATTCTTAAATCAATTCCATTGAAATAAAAGAAGTGGAAACCAAATGAATGAAATTGGTTGCATTATACATACCAGTTACACTTAATTTTTGTTCCATCTTTCTTAAATTTGCCATTTCTTTCATGATGTACGAGAAAATAAAGAAACGAAGTAAAAAACCAATGCTGTTATTTTCTAGATCGCTGAAGAACATGTTTTACTCCGTACTTTTTCAATTGTTAAATTTATTTATGTATATATTTTTATATTAAATTAATAGCGAAATGTTTTCTTAATTGTTGGCATAACTTATATTATGCATTAATGCAATTTATAAATGTTTTCAGGATTTCTGAAAATCTAAGAAACTTAATCCAATTATGAGTATATACAGTTTTTAAGGTAAATGAAAAACATTTTTTAATTTTGCCATTCAAAAACAGAGGACGCTTCCGGAGAATCCATATATGTATTATTAATCAAGATTTGATAAATAGAATGTTCGATTGCAAAATTCTAAGCCTACAAACATTCTTACTACACTATATACAAAAAATATCTATATTTATAATTTTCTCAATGTTTTTTATAGGAATTTGGTACACTTTCATCAAAATAAATATTATTTTTTGTGTTGATGTTTTCCACTGAGCGAAGTTATATTACTTCTTACGTAGTGAAATTTTTTTCTGAAAAACCCCGCAAAATTTAATGATTAGGTAGTATTTGTATAAACAATTTGGTAACTTTTTAAATCTTAAAATTTTAAATATTCTACATTTTCTAAAATTAAATTTTTGAAATTATTATATATATATATATATATATATATATATATATATATATCAGCTTTGCAATTTTTTGAATTATAAATCCAATGAAATTTATGTAAGGTGTACTTAAAGATAAGTATGAGACTCAGAAATGTAAACGCACATATTTGTTTTTAATTCACCTAACATAACTATTTATATTTATAAATAATTTAATTTTAAGTGATTTTAATTACTCAAAGAAATGCACAAATATATAGGAATCTCAATTTCATAATGTAACTTACATTGTTTACAATTTTAAAAAAGTAAGGATTATTAAACCTGGGCATAAAATAAACTAAAAAATATCTCAGTTACCTTAACATTAGAAACATGTAAAGCTATTTCTCTCCTACAAATAATTACAAATGAAGTAATTTTATAATGTTCGAAATACGCCAAAATTATGGCCTCAAAATTATTAACTAGTTTCTAAGTAGCATTATATTTGTTTATTTATGTCATTTATAATTATTTAGTGTTAATATAATAAATATACGTATAGATAAAATATTAGTAACAAACATCAAGGGTTTAATTGATTTTAATAAAGTATAATAGTAAGAATTTAGTAAAAGTTATTCTCCATTTATAAACATCAAATATTTCATTTTTAAAGAAATAAGGATACCACAAATATTTACATAAATTTTCTCTATCTTCTAAACATTGGCTTTCTTTATTTTTGCTTCATTTAAATGTTGTATCCTTATGATGATATAACCTAACCTAATATACATTAATCTTTTCCTAATTTATATTTAATTTGCTCTTAATCTGCATTTAATGAAGTATATATATATATATATATATATATATATATATATATATAATATAGAATGATAAGAAATAGAACTAAAACTGTTTTCAAAAAATGCACTTTTCGTGGGTGTGAATGTTCTTTTCTGTGTGTATGCAAGCATATGAGTATTTTCAGATTTTTTCTAAGCTTTTAGGGAATTGTTTCAATAAAAGTTTATCTGTATTCATTTTTTGTTGTTGTAAAATATTAACAATAACGTTATGAACTTTTAAGATAGTTAGAAAAGGTTAAAAATTGATTTTTGTAAGACATTCAATGTTATCCTTACTTACATGTAATTAGAATATCACTTCTAATTTTTAGTTTCTTGTAAAAATTTCGGTCTTACTACATCTGATTCACAAATTTTTGTTTATATTTTTCTTCAGAAAATGAGTTAAATTATAAAGCATCATCAAATGTCAATGTTAAAGTACTACGCTGTATGATATAAACAACTCGGAAGTTAAATTTCACATCCACAGGTTTCATCCACACACATTAGATGATTGCTTTGGAACACATAAAAAGACTTGATTTTATATCAAAATTCAGCATTTGAGTTCAAGATGAATTGGGCGAAATAAATAAGTATAAGTTCCCATATTTCTTTCAAATCTCACTGGCTATGTTTTAATTGTTATTTGGACCACTCTGCTACTGGATGTAAGAAGTGAATAGTTTACTAAAAAATTATAGGGAAATGGTAGACGAGGTTTGTATTTAAGGTAACATGACTAACTTTGTAACTTTCTTTGAATGTAACGAGACTTAAATAACATTGAACATATCTATTTGAACTTGCAGATCTGATATCATAAGTCTGAGGGTCTCAGAGTATGAGACTCTCAAACTTTCACTTGAGAGCTATTTCAAAAGCCAGAGAATCTAATTGGAATAATTAAGCAAGACAGTAATCCTTTAATTATAACAAATACGTTTTGATTCAGTTGTATAAAATAGGTAAAGAAAGTGACCAGAACTCTTACAACATGGTTTCTTTCTGAATCAAGTTAATGCCCATTATCACATAGTGTTCTCCACGGCAAAGGGTTTGGCGAAAAAACGGATTTCAACTCAGGAACATTCTCCATATTATCCTTATTTAGTACTCTGTGACTCGTTCATTTCCCCAATAATTAAATAAGTGTTAAAAAGAATCCTTTTGAAATCATTGCAGACTGTTAAAAAGAAAATGCATCAGCTATTGAAGTATTTATCAGAAAATGAACCGCTACTCCCATTTACCAGAATTAAAAAGATAATGGATCAATACATGAACGCCAATGGAAAATAAATTGTAAGAAGCAAACAACAGATTTGCCATAAGTTGTAAATAAATATTTTTAAGTCAGTCTCGTTACCTTACAGACTGACCTTGTATGTGTACTTATGCGAAAGGCCGCCATCAACGTCAAAAGTGGATAGATAAGCAAAAGAAAATAGTGTCGTTTTTGGTGGTGGAGTCACTAAGTTACACAAAAATTATAAAATGCTTAATATTGATAGTTATTGCTTTTAACTTATTTTTATGAATTCAAAATGAAACATTTAGCTTCTGTCAGTTAGTAAACTTAAAATGTATCAGCTTTCACAGTGACAATTCTGGACCAAGTAAAAATTATCAGAGAAAATTTTGAAACTTTTGCCACATCTCCCAGTTGTTGCTCCATCAGATTACCACCCTATTTAAACTGTGGTTTCTTAGGAAGACGGAGTCGTTATCTGGCTGTCGCAATATTGTGATGGATGACGTCATTAATTTTCCTACTCAAGGGTTTCCTAGGAAACCATAGTTTACCTGTTGATATACATTGCACTTACATTAAAAGCTATTTGGAAAGCACTACATCTGTATTCCTATGACAACATTTTAGTGATGTCGTCCACCTCATGGCTCCACTTTTCTAGGAAACCACAACTTTAAATACATACAAAATTTCATTGGTAAGAAGTGTGTTAAATTTATAGGCTTCAAAATGTAAAAAGAGAACTTTTTTCGCATCAAAAATCGAAGATGTTAACCTAATATATGAATTAGTTAACAGAAAACGATAAAAAATTGTCTTCATCAAAGAGCAAAATTAAATTTTAGGAAAAAAAATGTTCTATGTAAAGTTTTGCAAAGAACAGATTTAGCCACTCAAGGTGCGCTTTTTTATAGTTATTATTAATTTACTCAATTAACTATAATAATTAAAGTAAACGATGATATATCAAGAAGTAGACAATAGTAAACTTTTCTGATATTAAAATTAAAGTAAACAATAAATTATTAAATTGAATAAATTTAAGTTAAATATAATTAAAACTAAAGCAAAGGATAAATTACTAAATTCAATGTATTTAAGCTAGATGTAATTAAATTTTTGAAAATGATAAAAAACTGAAATGTGATCTGGTATACCAAAAGTGTTCACTTAAAACAATAGCCTTTTTCGTTGCTGAAAAATGGCTGCAAAAATGGCTGTCTTAAAATTCTAAATAATGTTATTTATTATCAGTCATATCTCGATTGCAGGTAACATTTTTTAAGGTAATACATAAAACGATAAGTAAATAAAATACTTAATTTTTATATTTGTTGAATTTCAACCCAATAAAAAATATAAGGGAAATTTATTACGGTATATTTTTGAAACTTGAGTTTATTGATGGAAAAAGCCGGTATCAAACATATACTACATATAATTGTATATCAATCCAATAAAAATTTCACGAGAAATTTATTATGATGTTTTTTTTAAAATTAAGTTCGCTACTGGTGAAAGCAGACATAAAAGATATGCTCAAAAACAAGATAAACTTTTAAAAAGGGGTCAGCTACGACATTTTTGGATTAACTAAAACAATAGCTCCTTGGGTAGTTATTAAATGTTAAAAGACAAATAACAATATTCTTTCTTGTTTTAAAATTTAAAAAATGCAACTTAACCTCATATCCCTTATTAAAAAATTTGAATGGGTTATATTTATAATTGTGTTTATTACAGCATGTGATAGAATTTTAGAAACGTTCACATGTATTTCGTCAATATCTTTCCGAATTTCTTAAATAGAAATCTAAATATTTCTCCAGAAATTAGCTTAAATTAGAAAAATAACATATGAAACCTCCATTTGAGAACTAAAAAATAGTAAATGCCATTTTAAATTTCCTTGATTTTTGTTCTAACAAATTAGGATGAGCACATTTATTACAAAATAATAAGAGAATTTTAAAATGTGATATATCTTCAAAATATATATATTACTTCTTTAGTGTAGTAAGAGCCTCACTTCATTTCAATATTGCAACTTCTGTGAGCCACCATGTGAATTCAAACTTAATTTTACATTCAAAGTAGCTGAAAAGAACCGTTTTATTTTCTGCATCACAAACACCAAATGGTCATAGACAAGAGGAAAGCATTTGTGTTTTAGAATATCCAAAATTTCCATATTTTTTTTGAATGTTAAATGTATTCAGAAGATATAGATATGATTTTGAAAACATTCTGTCTGGTTTTGCCAGCTGACGAATACTCTATGTGTCTAAGATCGAACCATATTACATGAAGTGGTACACTCAGTATAGTAGATAGAGTTTTAAGATTGTTAAGACATCGCCTACAGAAATCAGCATATTCCACAACTAATTACATGCATTTATCACAAAAAACTGTTTGAAATATTTTATGTCGATGATTACGTTCAATACCGCACCGCATTCATTGCTGTTGCACTTAGAAGATAACAAATTCCAAACTTTCACGTGACGCAAAACTGAATGGACTTTCAAAGTACTATCAATCACGTAAAATGTGATGTTAGAAGTGAGATTCGTAGCCCACTTTGGTGAACATGGATTCGAATCCCAGTTCCGACACGAAATGTTACATGGTTGATCGTCTTTCGAATGCAGTAAAGGTCAATGAAATTAAAAAGCAGGTTCATCCCATACGAATTCAAGTTTACGTTGAAAATCTCTAGCAAATGCAGTAAATTCGTTTTAACAGGAGTAATTAAGAGAAGCACACATAAAAATATACAACACCACCAATTCAAAATTCACACAACACTGAGCACAGGAATTTAATTCACAATACAGCTCGAAACAATAGCCTGCAGTAATTCTATGTAACTAATGCACACAATGGCTCATATACATGCGTTTAAGTGAATGCCTAAGATTTTTTTTTATCTAGAGGTATGAAGAAAATGTCGCAAAATTTTTCTTAAATTTGTTGACGAAATTTATCTCTTAGTCTATCCGTCTCACTACTATTTTACGTATTCTCATTTTCTCTAAGAATTTTTTTTTTCTTCTGCAACAATTGTTCCGCTGGAAGACAAATATGTTCTTACTTTCACGTAACAATACATGCATCGATAATGGCATGCTTCAACATGTCTAAGACTAAGAATTATACTACCGTATATTGGATGCATAGTCTGTACCGAATATATTAATGTCTGTCTTATAACGCGAGTAAGACATTTAGAACTTTTGCAATTATTTGAAAACCAAATGGAAAAGTTTCCTTTTTTTATAAGATGTTGTTCTATTTGATGCTTAAAAGAATTTTTTAAGATATAATATGTTTAAATCTAAAAGAATTATTTTTAATAACCCAGTAAATTTAATGTTTTTATTAAAAACAATCAAAAGTATGTAAAACGAAATGTGTTAATATCCAATTAACGTTTTAAATAGGACTTAATGAAACTTTACCCAGAATCCCACAGATGCGTATAATGACATCCGTTCCTAAATTACTTTCCATTATCTGCGACTCTAACTCCGGGGGAGCATTGATCTAAGGATATCAACTTTGATCCCGTTTGAATATCATGTTGCACAGTTATGTTGATTATGGCAGCATCAGTGTAGAGAATTGTTGTAACTGGTGGATATTTCCGTGAGAACAACATGTGTGTTAATTGCTAATGATTCGTGAAAAGTGAGATAATTTTAGCTTACAGTTAACACTAAAATGATTAGACAGCAATTTAGGCAACACTTTGTCTCTTGCCAAAATTATTTAGCATAATCAAAATACAAAAATGTTTCAGTGTCTGCATTATAATAAAACGTTGCAAAAATGCCTTTTTACGTTGATGTTACGTTTTAACCTGTAAAAGTACAACTATTCAAATGAAGCACAGAAGTTAGGTTGGTGATTTTGACAATTTTTGATAAATTTAAAATACAAGAAATTCAAAACTAATTTAACACCAAACTAATATAAAAGTAACAAATTTATAAACAATATTTTAGAAAGCTATAAGTAATGAACAAAATATTACAACGTCTTTTTGAAAGATGTATTAGAGGATTAATATTTATTAAATACTCGTATTATTTTCTTATCTTATAATTCAAAAGATTAGCAACTCTCTTAATATTTACTAAATGGGGATTTACTTACATAAACAATTAAAAAAATAGCTGATAAGGATCTTATTCATCAATATTCAATCAACAATTAAGAAATATCTCATCATATCTAATGTTTATGAGTAGAGTTTAACATTTTAATTATATCAATTTTGTCACTTGATTGATATAAATTAGTGAATCCGAATTATAACGCAGAAAGCGAAGTTTTAAATTTTCTTTTTGTAAGAATTTCTTTTTTACAAGTTCCAAAAATTTCATCTGAATCCTATTACGTATCGAATTTCTGTACATATTAATTTCTATTATAAAACAATATTGACAGTGTAGTACAAAATGGAAGCACAATCAGTTTTTATCAAAGGAGAAGACAACACAACACTATGATTGTATGCAAAATTTAGTGAAACATTAGAATTTATAACATCTTTATATTTTGACGAAACTATTTTTCTACTCAGGGATATATTTCTAGAATAACGAATCATGTTCTACATTTTTCTTAAAGTAATGGATATGGAGGACGCAATTGAAATTCTTAAGTAATTATTTAATAAAATTTAAAGATTATAGTGAATGTATTGTGACAATTCTTTAGTATATTTACTCAGAATTATTTAAAATAGGAACTTATTATACTTATCACGTATTTTCTGTTTCACCAATGGCTTTTTTAAATATATTGTTTAAACTCATTATTCTAGTTTTTAAAATATGCTTTCGTTCTCTTTCTCTTTTTATATACTCATTCGCAGTACAATAAATATTATACCATATTATATATGATTGAGTTTGTATTACCTTTTGATTATTGTATGTTTATTTTTTTGTATTATCGTTTACATTGTCAATGCTCAATTGTAGAAAAATAAACTTCTTCAAATGGATAGGAATAAAATAAAGTATTGTCCAACTTAAGGTATTTTAGTTCATGAAAAGCAAATATTTCAAAATCATCTGCTTAAAAATGTAATCTGAAACTATTTCTATCAATAAAGTAGATATCTAATTAAAATTTATATCTGATACGCTTATTAGGTTTGCTGCATTTTCCTCATTTATCATTAGATTGCCTGCTATCATTTAAATCTACCTTTATAGATTTGTATTTATTATTCAGACACTTAAACTTTGAAATTAACTCCTAAATCGGAAGAATAAATCTTTGAAGCCTGCAAAACAATATTGACGTAATTCTATAACATTTCAACATACTCGAGATGTTCCTTAATGTTGTGGATTGAAATATTTCAAAATTGCTGTTATACCAGTTCTGAAAGAGGGATGGAAATGTAACCAAATTTATCTATCCGTCTTGGATTCACCGTTGTATTCTACGTAGGAGGTTAATTTGCCTAATTGCACTAATCTTATTTCCGTTTGTGCATTCGCTTTGCACTTATCGCCTCCCCATTCAAAGTAATTCGAGATTACTTTAATTGCCAATATTCGGAGATGACTTCTACGATGGCTGACTATCGAATAACTTTGTGGTTTCTAAATAGAGGTACGTTCAACTTATCTTTAGAACTGTAATGATAATCTATGAAGGAGAATGAGAATTGCAATCATTTCTCCGGTAATTTTCTGGGTTACATATTGATCTGATGATCGCTAAAGGCAAAATATTCTACCATTGATTAAATACTATAAATCTGCGTATCGTGAGTGGAATTTGTTCAACAAAGACGATAAAAAATCATTTATAAATGTTATTGAAATGCCAATCGTTGATTTTCTCTGAAAACTAAATTTCATCCATACGCGTATTTTTAAATAATTAATAAAATTGATCTTCTTTTAATTGTGTCATATATAATTGGTTGAATTCACATTTCAAGATCACTACAAAATTTAATGTATTATTGTTTTAAATTAATTTATCTCAGGAAACCTTTATTAAAAATTATTAAATCCTAAACATTTTTTATTAAAAAAATGAAATATTTTTTTCCATAATTGAATGGAGTTTTTTCTGAATTAGGAAACAGAATAATACAAAATCATATATTACCATAAATATTATTTGGTAGCTATTGCAAAAACAAAGAGATATACTAGATTTGTGTTGTAGTCCTAAGATAATCATTCTGTAATTTATTACATGTGGAAAGAATGTACTAGAAAATATTAAGTTTATTATAAAGAAAAAACAACTGTGTTTCTAGAAAAGTATTTCTTATAAAATTTACTATCGAAATGTAATATTTTGGAAAATTAAAATAAATCTTAGTTGAAGGTTTTTTGCACAAAATGTAAGAAACATTTAATTACAGAACACAAACTTCTAAAAAATTCCGCTGAACAGTTTTTCTTCTCAAAATTAGACAAATCTTTAGTTATTAACAATTTTCATTAAATGTATGTAATAAATTAAAACACGACTCATGTTTGTTGCATTCAAAGCATTTAAATAATTTTCTTATAAGTTACATTAATTCATGTGATGGTATTCATGTGTGCTACACAGTAATGGTTTTGGTAAATAATATTTTAAACGACAAAATAAAGTTCGACACAATATATAAATTTAATTTTCTAAGCAGAAGACTTTCTATTTATCTATAAAATATTAATCCAATTATTATCTTGTTCATTCTCCTTTGTGTATAGAAATAAATGGTTTCTTACATAAACTATGTTTATTCTGAAATATTTTTCAATAATTTTGAGGAAGGGTATCTTTGAAAAGCATCAATATTTGGCTGCAAAAATTAAAAATTAAACAGATAAAATGGCAAAATAAATATGCTTAATGTAATAAAATTTTAGGTATAATTCAAGGTATTAATTCAAAAGAATAGTTTTAAGTTTAAATTAATAAACTATTTTGCTTACAAGTAATTCTTGCTATACATTGTGCAGTACATTTATTCACTTACATTTATTTAGTAAAATATATATCCTGACACCATAATTATTTTCTTCGATTTAATAAAAATGACTTTACGCGTGAGCTTTAATTCTGTGAACTATTTTTAAAAAACTTTATCTGAATACAACTTATAGGGAATGATTACATATATTTATGTCTCCCATGGTGTGTTTATTTCTTTAAATACTTTTTAATATGAATCGAAATATGAAAAAAAGATAAATATCACTAAATAGGAATAAGCGAGTTTATACGGATCCTTTTCAAAACAGGCTTTGACAATAAAATAAAAAAACAATTGATAAACTGACGTGAAGCAATTATAACATGCATTGAATTCTAAAAATATTCTAGACAATTTCAAAAAGTGTATAAAGTGTTTGCTTCATTTTAAAATGATTTATTTGCTTTAATAATAGCTTGAGTGAACACAAATAACACAAATGTTTGAAAGATAAATACAGACTAAAACATTTTCAACTGAAAGATAAATCTTGTAGCTGTATTTTTTTTATTAATATAACTCTTCAATCAAGTTTTTGAAACATTTGAGAGTGTAACTTTTTGCTTAAATTGTTTTGGTTTTTCTTCAGGTATGTATAAATGAAGAGTGTTTTCCCCGAATATATTCTTATAATTGAAAACAAAATTTTTTGCTATAGCTTTGTATTAATTTAAATTGTATAATGACAATTATATTTGCAATTTCTTTCTTCATACATGTTTTTTTCTCAGTAAAAACCTTATTCAATGAATTTTCGTAAAAGAATATTTCTTTTTTCTTCAATTACTATGCATAACGATGGATTCAGGTCTCATTCAAAGTGGTGTGTCCATGCGACAGTAATCAATACTACTAAATGAATAAGAGTTAATTTCATATTTCACGCTCCTATAAACACACACATATGTGCGTGTATATATAGATAAATATATTACATGTTTTATTCTTACATATAATTTCAATTTATGCTTCTATATTAGGTATTTTAACTATTACTTACGCGTTTATTAGTATTCTTTCATTTCATAATATTTTTCTTGCAACAATTTAAAGAAAGAATGTTATGTAATTAGGTCTCAATTTATTTACTAAATTACTTATAATATTTTTCTACATTAGTTCCAATTTTCTTTACCATTTAATTTTTTTAAATTTATTTTTACTACAATTATGCGCTTTATTATTGGTTTATATACTTATTTATTTCATATTTGTAATAGGATGATTAGCTATTAATATATTATATATATAAAGAAATATATCCAATATAAAAATCTACTTTATATATATCCGTATATATCCATTATATCCAGGCATATATATATCCGCATATATATAGACATATATATGCATATATCTGCAAGAGATATACATATACATATATATAAGTGTATAGTGTATATAATACATGTATATATATAGTATAGTTAGCATATATATACATATATAAATATATAGAAGAAGTAGGAGATATATATAAGAGTATATATACATATTATCACATTTAGTCCATTACATTCGGGGAAATAAGTGAAGCGGTTTAAGGTAATTAGCTTACTTAGTAAAATAAACGCTGATTCGAGAAACAAAAGAGAAATAATATCACACCTGATAAGAGGAGAAAATAGAAGAGTAAGAAAAAAGGTCTTTTGAAAATTGCAACAATAAACATTTACTTTTTAGAAGACTCAGAGAGAAAAGTTGGATTCTTACACTTATTGTAGTAAAAGAACTGAAAGCCAGATAACTAAGTGGAAATAAGAGCACAAAATCGGCAAGATTACCTCTCTTTCTGATTTAATCTTATTTTCTTTTATTTATCTCAGATTTTGTAATGTTTAATTAAACACAAAAAAAATTAAATTGGATGTTAGAAAATAATTTTCTGGAATGCTTTTTTTATGAAAATGCTTGCACTGTATCATGTTATTTGTTTTCTTTTCAACTTTATTTTAAAATGGATACTTTTTCAATACGTTTAAATTATTAAAAAACGCCTAACTACCTTAATACTTTACTTTAAGCTGTAATAAGAAGAATATTTAGGAAAGACAACGCAATTTTTAACCAAGGTCAAGTAGCAAAGTTAACACCTAACATAAAATCCATTCATCATATTCATACCACACTGGTATACTGATATGCTTCTAATAGTATTTGCTGATAATTTTTATTCTTTATTATTACAATTTAGTTCAATTTTCAAGTCGAAAAATTGCATGGATTGTACGATTTAATTTGATTATTCATGATACTGAAATTATCAAAATAAATCATAAAGAAGTCAAAAAATCTTTTTTCTTAATTGAATAATGATGGAAAATAATTAAGCGATTGAAAATATCTGGTAGTCTTCCAAACGATTCTTGTGGTAATAATTCATTGTTTATTAATGCAGCACAGAATATCAACACGAGGGCTTTGGGTGGTGATCGTGAATATGAGCCAAAGTCAATGAGTTAATGAGTGAGTGTTAGAAGATTCAAATGGTTATAAATTAGAATAAGAAATTCGTGTTAGAATGAAAGATTCATGTAAAAAAGAATATTGGTGATCCATATTATTTCAAAATAGTGTAAAAAAGGCCGTGTAAAAATATAGTTGGGTTTATTAAATTTCAGCAGGATAAAATAAACATCCATTTAGCTCCCTTTTTTAAGTAAAATACCAAATAAAAATTACTGTATTATTTTATTCAATATACAATTTGTTAAATAGTTGAATTAAATGTAACTAATAAGTAATGAATCTCTTTCTTTCAGATATTTGTCGGCTATGATTCTCTTATCAAATTTTAATTTAATTATTTTAAACCATAAATAACTATTTCTATTTAATGTGTTGTAATTTAAACATTTTGACTTGCACGCAATTCAAATTAAGAAAGTTTTTATTTCTTGAAATCATGATATTTACTTTCACTTTTATACATTGATTCATACTCATTAAATTATATTATTTTGCATTATACCCAGAGTCTATTCGATTTCTCGTTGTTCATTGGAGGAATTGTTAATGAAGCATTGACAATATTACCAATATGCTTCACAAATATTAGAGGAATAAAATACATAATAATTAGGCATAATGGTAATGGAATTTTATTTTATTAAGTTAACCTAGACCACGTTGTCAATTATGATTAAAATCCAAGTTTAAAAAAAAAGTACATGAAAATATAGACTTTATTGTCCTATTTTACAATTTCTTGCTCTTTGATTAATTTTCTGTAAAGGATTTAAAAAATCCTCTTATAATGTTAAATGTGAGGATTATCAAGAAGTAAACGAAAATACTTTTTACTTCTTATACTGAAAAACCGAATTTTCGACATCTTAATTTGTATCAGGTCCGTCAACAAAAATGAGAGATAATCGCAATAAATTTGTAGAGTTGTTCTCTTTTTATCGTTTTGTTTCTACTTGTAGTTAATGTAAAAAAAAAGGTGATTTAGAAAGGATCTCAGGATGAAAAAAGAAAAATTCGAGAATATGTAAATAGTCTTTGTATATAACTAGTTACCTCAAATATATTCTTAATTCTTATTTAATTAATTGCCATTTTATTTCAATTTTATTCTAATCCACTTGCACCTTAAGTAGTGTGTGTTACCGTTATTGGAATATTAATTAAATGTTTGAAAGATGCCCTCCACAATTTGTTTCCAACTGTTTTAAAAACGAATCATGCAAAATCAAACAACGAGGTACTATTAATCTTTCATATATTTAATGAAGAATATTTATTTATATTGGTATTCAAAATTTTAACTATTAATGATTAAGACTATTAAAGATATAGCAAAATATTTGGATTCAATAAACATCTAGAAGGTGTGGAATATAAAAAATAGAGAATTTAAATCTAAGTTTAGTGTCATTGAAAAAGTATAGAAGACAAAGATTCTTCAGTTTTTCTCAAAAATTACCGTATGTTCAGACGAATATATTTCTTAAATGCTGAACAAAATCGAATAAAATTTAGGTATCATTTACGAAATTAAATCAAAAATATGGAACGGTAATCACAATAATTATGTATATTCATTCAAAAGGTAAAATATTTAAACTATAATTGGAAGCTGTTACCAATACATTTTTAAAATTCACTCGGAAAGTACAAGAGTCTAAATTAAGTTCAGTATGAATAATTGTGCAGTATAAAGTACAAATTCAACAAAATGAATTAGGATAGTAGAAATTTATCCATAAAAAAAGGAAATACTTTTCGGAAGCATATAGATTAACATTTTATTAGATGCTGTTGAGTTTTTAGACATGTTCATGGAATTACGCGTATATACTTTAGGTCTATATCACTGCAAGATGCAATACTCAGAGATTAATTTTATTTTAATAGACACATAAAACATCAGAATTAATATTATGTATATGTGATTGTAATTAATATTATGTATATGTGATTGTAATTAATATTATGTATATGT
>BMAW01020473.1:423983-542575 GCA_019974015.1 Nephila pilipes
ATTTTTCTTTGATTTTATATGAAAAAAGACTCTAAATTATGAATTATTCTAATAATAAAAAAAGTGAGAATATGCTTCCATAAATATTGAATTTTAAAAACTCAAGATATATTTTCTGTCACATGCAATCACAATACAAAATAAAATAAAATTTATGATCAAACAAGTTCATGACAAGCATAGTGCATTTTACTGAAGACAAAAAGCAAGAAAATTTATGGTACATTCACCATGATAAGTCTTTCTAAGCCGATTATTAAATTTCCTTTACATGAAAAAGTACACCTGTTTCAATGCTTATATTCATCACACTTATCAAAGTCCATGCCTATATTTCGACTAACAATATGCATTACTATTAGAATAAATTATAGAAGTGTAACATGAAATATCAGCCGTATAACAAAAAAGAAATAATTGATTTTTAAATTTTAAAAAAAAGTGATTTATTCATCGGCATATGTACCATTCACTCGAACGTACTCTTGACAACGCATTTCTAATCAAAAAATTCCTTTTTCAAAAAATGTGGGTTCTTTGGAAGACACCGAGTCTCTAAAGGACGTTTTGACTTCATGCCTTTTACAAAAGGTCTTATTTCGTGTAGTGTTCTAAACTGCAAAATAAAAGTAATATGTTTAAAAAGATCAGGTGCGTATGGAATTGTTGCAGGATCTCGTTCGATAAGCATTTGTACAGTTATTTAAGCCACAGGTGACCGTGAATTTAAAGGAAACATTTAGGTCTACGTCTGTTCCTTAATGCAGAAATCATTTGGGCAAGTTTTCTGTGCATTTCCCCAATTTCAAAACGATTTTTCTTTTCTTGTTATCTCAGGTCTTAAAATTGAATAAGGAATCTCCACGTTGCATACAGTCACTATAATCTTTTGGCTGTGTAATAATAGTTTCGGTGTACATTCTATATGCCCACCAAGGTTACTCCTATGCCGCAATTACTTCCCTATTACCATAGGTATTCTATTTTTCATTGTAGGATTCAATTATTTTCAAAACGGTGGTCATGTTGATACTTACCACAACTGTCAGACTTTCATCACATTTGATTATCTTTCAAATCTGATCAAACCTATTTATATACCTTTTTATAATTTCCTATATTTTTGAGATGGTAAAACTATAGCTTTGAAATATACACATAACCATTTCAATTATTAGTTAGCGAATAATAAAAGAAATCCTTTACTTAATATTACATGACATTATGTAAAACAAGTTTTTTTTTTATATGCAAAGCCCTTATCTTCCATTTCTAAGAGGATTTATTGATAATGATGCATTAAATCCAACTGTATTTTTAACAAAGTGTCACCAACAATAAATGCCGAATAATTTGTAAGTAAAATTTCATCTACTTCTTACCTTACATTACAATCAGCGTAGGAAAACGATTAAATACGAGGTGGGTATGCTAATTTTTCAGTCTTGAGCTCGTACATGACGATAAAATGACTCTGTCCGGGATATTTCATAGTGAATTGGTAAGACTGTGTTATCAAAATAGGACGAATGCTGCTGAAGCCTTACGTGTTTATCGCTGAAATCATCTCCGAAATCAAGACGTGGCCCATGTAGTTCGCAAGATCTGTGTGATTTAGTAAAGAAATTCTACATTTGCGATAAACAGTGATCCATATGACCAACTATTTTTGAGGACGTTATCACGGAAGTGCGACTTCAGGACACATACAAACTGCAAGAAACATTGCTAGTGTGTTGGATATACCGAAAACAATGGTTCTGAAGCTACTGCGTTCTGTACTTCGCTTGTTTCCATACCTATACCAGACTGTTCAGATGTTGCAGCCGGTGGACCAACAACTACGTATCGACTTTGCAAATGAATTTCTAATACAATATGATGCTCATAACTATTGTCCAAACTGTGGACGAGCAGGGTGCATTTCAACTTAAATGTCAACGTGAACACCAAGACTTGTGTGTACTGAGCACACACAAATCCTCAGGCTGTGGCACCAGTACCTTTATTTGAAACCAAAGTTACTGTTTGGTGCTACATTACAGGCACAGTTGTTCTCACCCCGTACTTCTTTAAGGAAGAGATACCAACGAGATTTGTAACATACTCTGTAAAAGCTCCTCGCTATACAGCTATGCAGCAAAATTAGGTCATACCAGAATAGCTTCAGCGGAATGCATTAAATGAAGTCGTTTGGATGGGAGATGGCGCACCTCCACAGGAAGCGAAGTCTGTTCTCAGGGTCATAGAACAGCATTTTAGTGATACCTTCATCTCACGTCATTTTCTTTTTCTGTGGCCTCCATGATCCCCGATGCGATATATATATATATATATATATACAGAGAGAGAAAGATGTATTAAATAATAATGTAAATAATAAAATTATGAGTGAATCTAATTTAAAATATCTATGATAAATCACTAAAATTCTTTGGTACGCAAAAATAATAAGACTATATATTTTATAATATTCACTAAATTATATTCCTATACATAATTTTAAAACATTGATACGTTTGAAATTTGTGTAATAGGTTTGAAAATTTAAGCATAAATTATTACATAACTTATTTATTTTAAACGTCCGATTTTAGATTTTTACATTATCTAAATTTCTGTCTAAGAATCTTATGGCAGCAAGAAGTTATGCTCGTAGCGACAATTAATATATATATATATATATATATGTGTGTGTGTGTGTGTGTGTTATTTAGTATAAAAATGATAATAATGTTAAAATTTTATACCTTCAAAGTAAACAATTAAAGTGCTATTTATACATCTGCGATTTCTAATACTTCCAATAAGCATCTTCAGATTAATATGCATATTTCCCCCATTTTATTCGTCTAATAGTTAAAAGTCTTCAAATAATTACTTATTCATATAAGCAATTACGCATTGAATAACGCCCAATGAAATTTTAAGGCAGATTCTCTTAAACCCCCTTAATGATTTCTGTGCCTGCATTAGTTACCATTATTTGTGACACTAGCTCCGGGGTATCATTGATCTCAGGAAATCAACTTTGATTCCATTTGAATAACATTGGAGTATTTGAACTGATTATAGTAAGCATCTCTGTGTTCTATAATATTCCACCTGCAGGATATTTTCGAATGGGCAGCAAATGTCTTAGTCTTTAATAACATCGTGCAAAGGAATGTAATGTTAGTATTTGAATTATTGTTAAAAGCCAAAGTAAACTGTAGTTGTCATGAACGAGCACATTTTAAAATAAATAACCTTATCTAAAGCGAAAGTACTTTTAGATATTTTAATAAAGGAATAATCTTAACTTTATAATTTTAATGTTAAATTTATAGTTATTTATTCATTCTTAGGGTGATATGTTCAATTTTTTTTTAATTTACGTATTCTTTTATTATACAATATTTTTTAGTAATATTTAAACATTTATCTTTAGAGATGATGCCCAGTTGTAAAAAAAAAGAGATTGTGCCTTTATTCTTTCTCTCTTACAGAAAAACACGCTACTCTCCAAATTAAGCCATAACTATTTTCAATTTCTGTCTTTAAATTTATATATTCAATTTTATTTCATATACTTATTATTATATTCCATCAAAACATCTAGATCTTAGTATAAAATATGTATGTTACATAAATTAATTCTAAACATATTTTGATGAACATTATCCAACAATGCCATGAGAACTATATTTATAGTTCTTGAGTATCAGTTTTGCACATAAGCGAATTTATGTTTTTAATTTATTACATATATTAAATTCAATTTGTATGTGTGTGATAATTGCATTTGCTTGTATTAGTTTATTAAATCTAAATTAAATAGTTTCTATCGTTTCTACTTCTTCCACGTCCTTTTATTAAAGTTTATGCAATATGTAAGAACTAAAACCTAACTATATCCTTTAAGGTTTCAGAATTATAACTGCTCGGCATCCATAACACAATACCAAGAAATAAAGAAGATATTGAAATCAAAATTATTAGAAAGTTAACACATAATTGGAAAGAAAAATGATTAAAGATACAGCTATTTGCAAAGTACAAAAGCTGATGAAATCAGTATATTTAGTTTTTCGGACGTGACAGAAAATAACTGACTGTGGCTGTTGCACTTTAGAATACAGAAAGAAAGAGATTGTGGATCTGTTTTTGAGGTATGACAGTCCATTCTGTTTCCACACGTTGCTAAAGTTGATGTGATGAAACAGTGTGTGACGTATGAATCTCCTGACGTGATCATTGATCAGAAATGTTCGATAGGCAAAATATAGAGTGAATAGGAATAACAATGCCACAATACAATCTAGTAGACGAAGGGATCTCAAACATCGTGTGTCACGTGTTGTAATGCGACCGCCCATTGTTGTAATAAGGCGGTAAGTTTTGAAGGTAAGGAAGGACAACTGGCCTAAGTCATCAGAGATATAGTATTGACTGGTCATTGCACTAATAATGCGTACTGTTGGTGAGAAGGGGTGAGGTTGAGAGGGTAATCTAACTCCACCTAAGCCTTACTACGGGTACAGGACCAGTATGGTAGTACATAAAATAGGAGTTATGTAACCTCTCTCTATGGTGTCTCCAGACTTTAAGAAACTATCGTGATGTTACAAGCAGATGTGTTGCTTGTCTTCATAGACAATGTTGTGCCCATGAGTTTTCCATGACCGCAATTAAATGCATCATTGCAGATGCGAATTCCATTGGTTTTGATATCAAATTAACTATGAAAATGTAAGCCTTCCGGACATTTTACTATGCTGCAAAAGGCGTGGCATGCCATGTGCGGACGTCGATTGTTATGCAACAGACAGTATTTGTTATGATATAATTCCAGATGTAGCAGAATAATCCATCATTATAATACTCACTATATGCTATTCATAACGTATCTTGGTGCAACAAGAGGTGTGATAGCATAGCTATCGGGAAGTTCGTTCCCATCTGCTTATATCGATCCGAATTATCGTTGGATGGCTACGACCGATCAATGATTTCTCGGATGGATTAACCTGCACTATTTATAAATAAAAAATCTTCCTCGGTCAAAGTGAAGAAGACGAAACAATCTCAAACGGCACGAGTATATTTCTAAGAAGAAAATAGAAGCTATTTTCGCAAGACTCCAGCTCAAAAAAGTCATACCAGTTCTAATAGAAAGCATTCTGATGTCTTCATATGTCCGACTTCTTGATGGCGCTACTACAGGGGTTCTTGATGTGAATGTGCTCAGAAATTCTAATCATTACCATATCCTTTCACACTCTACGCATGATTAAAATGTCACTCTCTTTGAGGACTTCAATCATAATGTTGCATTTTGGGTGAGAAATAATATATAATTATTCTCTAAACTGTGTAATGGAAGGAGAAATATAAATTTCAGGTTAGAAATTTCGATTTAATTGTATCTCTCCATATTGAATCCCGGTAAGCGAATAATATTTCCTTTTATTGTAAGAATACATTAATGTTCATTTCCACAAAATATACTAAATAATATGATCCTAATTTACATACGAAAATTGTTACAAAATAATATATGAGAAAGCAATAAATGTATACATCAAAATGCACAAGATATGATAAAACAATATAGATAAGTTCAAATCAAAACGGATAGGTTTTTAATTGCCTGTACAAGTATATTCCGGCAATCTCCTTTAAATCTTTTGGCTACTGGTTTTTCAAATAATTATTTCTTTGGTTCACATATCTTTACCAAAATAGATAACGTCAAAAGTATAGATTTAGGAAAATGACGGAATGCAGGGTGTGCATTCCATCTTATCAGAGGCCTTGAATCGTCTGTCTCACCTTTTACCTTCTCCCTTTGTGTACGAAATATTCCAATTGTTTCGGGAGCGAGAAATATTATTTGTCTCCTGTCAAGTTTTCTTATCCATTTCCTTATAATAAATAAAGTGTGCCTTCTGGTTGAACCTTTGTAGCTCAAAGAAGGTTTCAGTTTTTAAAGGACGATATTCCATTTCATCACATTTTTCTTGTTTGTCTCTAAAGTATTTCAATTCAATATAATTACAATAACACAAAACTATTCTGTTCAACGTATTCGCTAGAAATAATAAAATTAAACATAATTAAAATTAAATTCTTCATAATTTTATCACTTAAATTGAATTGGTATTATTTACCTTTACTTTTGTTCGAGTAGATTATTGGGACAATCGAAGTTTAGTCGATAGGAATAACAATATGTAAATCTGCAGTTTCTTGTGAAATTAGTGACTTTATCTAGCGAGCGTAATATTATTCTGGAGGACGTCAGCAAATCATTATCTATGACAACTGTAAATGTGGTTTTCTTACATTTAACACTCTTCAAGTACCCACGCCATCTGGGTTGTGCTAAAAGATTTTAGAGACGTCATTCATCGCTATATTGCGGTCGACTAGTTGCGGTTCCGTTCTCCTAGCAATCAGTAATCATAGCATGAACTATAGATCACACGTTCGAAACTCGTCCTTCCAAAAACATTCCTGTACTGATGCTGATACGTGATAAATCTATCGAGATCAAAATTCTCACATTGATGTGACTTGCAAGGTCGAAGATTATCTATGACTACTTCTCAGTTTGTTCCTCAACATTTGATCATAATTCAAAATTACGATCAAATATATCTCAATCAAGCCATTCTTGTTTGTTATTGATATGCTAATACAAAATTTAAACTTATAATTATTGCAAGAATTTATGAATAGATATATTGTTTGTTCACTAACATTACATTTACAAACAACTCGTGGACTATTGATGGAGGATGCCGTAATTTTAAACTACTCTCAATTAACGATGATTACAATGATTGTAAGGAAAAAGATTTACAAAAAATACGATGGATATTATAAAATTTTTATTACTATTAATGAATAAACAATATATCTGGATTAAGTTTATTTTGCATATTAGTTCATTGTTTTTTACATAATGCTGTAAATTGTAGTATTAATGTTGATTTATTTAGTTTCAAGAAGTCGTGGATTGAAGTAACTATGTGAAAGAAATAGAGTTTATCTGCTGAGTTCTGCATTAACGACCTTCAAAATGTCACTAGACTCTAGAAGGAATGTATAACTCTGGATAAGGACTGTGTAGAATAGTTTTAATTATAATAAATGAAGTTTATTTCCATCTTGAATAATTTCTTTAAAAAAATAAAACTTACGATGTCCGTTATAAAATTGAATTAATACATTCAATACATGGGACAGAATTCTCTTTAAAGATACATTTAGCATATATTTATAAGAAAATATTATTTGTAACCTATATTCTCTAATTTTTTTATTTACCAATAATATATTTATCACTAAGTCTCTCGGGATTCTGACAGTTCTATGAAAATCATTTCATGAAATTTTAGTTCCTTCCAAGAACATAATTCTCCGAATTTAATCTTACATACTCTTTGTTATTATCAGCTATGTAACTTTGAAGTTCCTAAAAGATAGTGGTGGGGAGGGGGAGGAACTCTTCTAGAATCAAAGCTTGAAAGACTTTTTCGAAAATTTATTATTGAAACCGAAAGGCGTTTTTAGTTTATTTAACATTTACGAAAAATATTTTTACTGTAAATTTGATAATAAGAAATCATTATACTTATTATAATTTTTGTTCAATTTATTCCATTTATTCTTCATTAGTCTTCATAATTGTTAAATTCAGTTTATTCGATTCCGATAATTTTTGAGACGGTAATTGTAACAATAAGTATGAAAATTCAATGCAACAACAAGAGCCCGATAAATTTTTTATGTAAATTCCATCAAAAAATATATTAAGCCTGAGTTTTGAAACACGAAAATTATAAAATTATGATAGTTAGAGAGTTCTGCATTTATAAATAATTATTTTAATTTTTCTCTTTTTTTAATCAAAACGCCTAACTATACTTATGTTACGATAGTTATATTGAAATATTTTCTGTGCATCATTAAATGTTCCAGCGCGTTAAATATTAAATTTATTAATCATTACCATCAAGAAATGCAGTATTTTAGAACAAAAGAAATATGTCGTTACATAGAGAAACATTCCTTTCTCGATTTTAGACCTCCAATTTCTGGATTTTTTTTTTTTTTTAATTCTCTACGCAAAATATGAAAAAAATAACATGAATGTTACACAAATGCAGAATATTCCCTGAATGTTATAAAAACTTTTGCAAATTTTCCGAAAGTATTGTATGCATTTCAAATATAATTTGATTGACATCAATGATTATAAGAATATTTTCCTTATGCAGTTTCTTCTCACATAACTTTTGTTAAGACTTCCATCATTTACCTATAAATTTATAAAACTATATGCTTGATCAACCCATGTACAATTCAACAAAATATCGATTCACTATAGATGTTATTGTGATAAATTTCCTAGATTATTTCAATTAAAATAATAATTAAGTCAGGCTTTATTCAAATTTAATGCTTTTACTTGGATTCACAACTAATGTACATTTTCAATAAATAGAGATTTCTACTTAAATGCTTATAAAAGTTACATGACCTCGTATAGTACCTTGATGCGTTTCTAGATTCTAAATAATTACAGTAGCACTGTATGAGTTCTTTTAATACATAATAAGTATAGAAAGAAGCAAGTGTGATCTAGATTAAACACCTTTTACTTTATTTTTGAATTAATTTCCGTTATAAATTTATGTTACATAACATATAAACCTACAAAGATATATAAAGATTATTTCTATTGTGAAGATCCTGGCTCTTTTTTAGAAATTCTAGATTAATTTACAATTAGGTTATCAAGTGTGATTTCTCGCATTATTTTTCTTCCTTTAAGCAAATGCCGTTTAGCAGGATATTATCCTAATTGACTGGTTCTGTTTTTACAATTCTTTCAGAATTTGGATTATTAGCTTTAGTTTAATCAATGGTATATGTTATATAGCTACTAAACTTTTACTAAGAGAATCTGTAGCAAGTACTTTTGGTTTTTCGTTTTGATTTAAATTTTCTTCATGTTTTACAAGAATCCGTCGTTTGGTCAGCAGCTCGTCGTAGGTAAAATTCTCCGCAGAAAAATTTCTAAAGGATAAGGACCAAAATTGGCGATGTCTTAAATTAATTTATAATAAAACTAATATGAAGCATAGTAAATGGCAGGAAAGTACAAAGTGAGATTTAGTAAGAAAAATCACTGCCTTATGTCAAATAATTGCTGACTTAAGAAGTTTTAAACGAAAGTTTACTCTATTTATTATTTCTTAATTCACTCATATATCGACTAATTTAGTAATTTATACAATCCAAAACTACTCTTTTTCCAAAAAAAATATGTTAACGATATTGTAAGTAAAGGTTAAATTTGATTTGACATTTACTTCTTTGTTTCAATTTTAAATGCTTAATGTTAATCTTAAGATTAATATCCGTTATTGTTGGTAGTGAAAGCTTTCTATTTCACTTGAAATTTGAAATGATATCAAAATGAATTCTCTTAACGTCATTAAAAGTTTTTATTTAATAATAAATAATAAGAGTTTCTTAATTTAACCTTATTTTCAGTTATTCAGCCATTGAAATTAACTCTTTAATGTAAAATATGAACCTTTAAAGCTCCAAAAATGGATGTAACTCTTTAATATTTCAACGAACATCAGGAAAATGTGTGTTTGAATATTTCAAAATATACGGTTATGTAGTTCTGAAAGAGAGGGAGTGGAACCGTAACTTAATTTATCTATCTGTCTTAGATTACCCGTACCGTTTCTCGTTAATTTGCCTAATTGCACTAATCTTATTTCCGTCAGTGGGCTCGTTTTGCAATTATTACAGAGCCATTCCCCGAAATTCGAGATTATTTTAATCGGCTGATATTCAGTGATGTTTCTGAAATTGTTCACTACTGTTCGCTTGCGGTTTCTAAATGAAGTTAAATCCAACTTTTCTTTAGAAATGAAATTGATCTTCTTAAATGAAAATTGTAAGAGCATTTTAATTCATATCCTACGGTAAATATTAATTTTATTCAGTAGCGATGAATATTAAATAGATCACTCATTAAAATAGTAGTTTCGAGTACAAGATTGCATACGTGTATATTCAATAAGATGGTTTTTTTTTTGTTTTGTTTTTATTAAAATGAAAAAAAAGTATTGAATTACACAGTATAATTTTTAAAATGCATTTAAATTATTCTTATTGTTAAACGTATTAAAAATAATGCTTTGCATTTAAATTAGTTCACGATTTTAATGTCATGGAGATCAGAACTGGAAAACATTTCGAAAAAAAAAAAAGGTTTTAATTGATGGCTTATTTATTGTATGGACATAAAAATGAAATATTTAATAAATAAAAGAGTTTTTTTTATAAATTTTTATGTTAGAAATAGATTTTTGTAAAATGCACTCAAATGATTCTCAATATTCAACATATTGTAAAACTAGATATAAATTAAATTAATTCAATATTGTAATGTTTACTGCCCTCTCGAGGTTCCCGTTCGGAAAGAAATTCAGGAAACAACGTCAAATACGAAAAAAGAATTAAAACTTGTAGACTGGCTGATGATTTATTGTGTGGATGTGTTAACTAATTATTTTATAAATAAATGTATAGTTTTTAGTTTTATATTTAGAAGTGCATTGTAGAAGATACCTTAAATATAAATATATAATAGAAACATTAATCTTAATGTTTCCTAAAAACCGTTATTCTCTTGGAATAAAATTGCAGACCTTATATTATATAAAAATAATTTTTGAGTTAAATTACAAGATTTTCAAATTCAATATTCAAATATAAGGTGTTTTACTTTCATTCTCGTCAGGTATTCCTTATTAAACATCCATAAGGATTAGATTTAGCTTAAGAAGTATAAGCAAAAGTAGCACACAGTTTCTAGCGTCAATTACAGGAATGATATTTAAAATTAGTAATTAATTTTGAACTTCTTCAATTGAATGAATTGTTTATTTTTAATTTCAAGAAATGTTTTAATATTTATTTATGAATAGCATGCGATCCTTTATTATACTAAACTAAAATGAAATCTATGTCTTAAATTAAATTAGACAAATAAATTAGAGATAAATTGTTTACTCATCCTTCCATTATAATTTTTTTTTCAAATTTCTAAACTGCAAATGAAGTATTCTTATGTTTTATGTTTGCTGCATGCTTAAAAAAAGTGACAAAACATTTTTAGCTTAACTATTATCAGTCGTGTCAAATCAATTTTTATTTTTAAGGATGTAGGCGGAAATTATATAACTAACGGCCTATAAAATTTATGGTGCATTAATATACAGTTTGTATAATGTACTTCATATTTCAAGACGAGATGTTTGAAAAATAATATAAAAGGTATATCTTCTATTGTGTAGAGGAATGGCTTTCTTAGTAATACCATTTTATATCTTTATAAAGATTAAATATCAACAAAAATGTTTTAAATATATAAGTGCATATTAATGAAAGTTAGTATGAAATATAATAGTATATTAAGTTGAAATTCGATAATAGCTAAATTATGAAATTCAGTTAGATACTGTATTTTCAAGACTAATACGGTTAGTTACTCTTTTTAATAAATGAACGCGAGATATTTTTATTTTAACTTTTTGATAATTTAATTGTAGAAACGAGTTTCAATCCAGGTATGTGATTAATTTTTCATAGTTTTTCTCTCGTTCCTAATTGTCATTATCAAAATATTCAATTTAACTAAGTATTACAATCTGTTACTAATCATAAATATATAACAATGCACATGATATGTTTGTTTACTGTTCTGCATAATTATGTTTTAATATTGAAAAAAATAGTTATAATCAAATTGATGATAACTATTCCTTTTCATAATGGTATATAAATTGTAGTAAATTGTAAATAATTTATGAGATGAATAGGTAAACATTTTGTTGTCATTAAAAATAAAATTATAGCTAATTAAAAACTAATTTTTCCTTCACTGAATCATTAAAAAAAATTCCTCTGTTCATCATGTATTCATGTATCGCACTCTGCCATTAATTTGGCTCATATCAAATCATAGAAAATCACTAAAAATAACACACTTAAACAACAAAGGCTCTCTACTATTAAATAACATTTAATGCATCACAAGAAATAAAGTGACCATCAAAGGAAATAACTGAAACTACGAAAAAAGGGCTCTACTTTGTATTGATGGTCAATACTATTTCAACGGAGCTGAAGGTGTAAAAAATTTTTATTACTTTTAATGTAAAAATGTTCGATATTGGTAGGGCCGGAGAAGTGAAGTACTGCACTATGCCAGGGAGTCAGGGGTGGATCCAAGGGATTAGCACCTTGGCATGAGCGTCCTGTCATTATTTCAAGAACTGGCAATATAACATACCTAAATAGAAATCCTAACGAAATTTAAAAGCATTTTTTTGCAGTTTTACTTAAAAATTATGAATCGTACTGTGAGTTTTTAGTAATCAGTTTAAATTTTATTCTTCAGTATTTATTTTATTTTTAGGTAAGTTACAATATGCATTAAATAAAATAAACATATACAGTTAGATCTTATGAACTTTTTAAAGAAAACAGAACAATATTATGTTCCATGCCGTGGCAGTTTTATTTCCTCAATTCCCTGTGAATTTCTTCTGGATCCATCACTTGAGGGAATATTGCATAATAAAATAAAAATAACAACAAAAAGTTGACAGAGTAGCAAAAATACTAATCATAGACAATTAAGTTCATAAATTGGCAAAAGAGGGTAAATATATTAAAAAAAACAAAATTGTATGGAAAAGGAAACAAAATTCAAAAAAAAAAAATAGTTTTACAAAATCAAAAATATATTTCATCTTTGCAGTTATCTCTCCCCATTTCCATCTTTTTTTGAATGAAAAGTCTCGCTGACGAATTCTTCTGGGTAATAAATGAAAAGTTATTTATGATACCAACCAGGAAGTACCACAAAGCCTTCAAAAAGGTAACACGTTTGGTAACAAAATTAATTTAATGAATGAAAACAAATCACAAAAGGGGACAAAAGAAGCAGTGAGTTGTCTTCCCACGTAAATACGCTGGATTATTTTTAGGTCAGTTCGATAAAGTCCCGGATTATTGAGATAATAATGTACCTATTTTGTACAATAATTCTTCGGGAAAGTCAACTTTAATATAAGTTATACATCTCTTATTTACATTCGCATTACTTAAAAAAATGCCCAATGCAGCCACAGGTTATTGAAATGATGTATGCTTATGACTACTCTTAAGGAAATACCACGGCACATTAATAAAAGTATATATTGTGTGTTTAAAAATTAAGTAACAAATATAAAAAAAACTATATCGTGATGCTTGAATTCCAAATGGTTTCTTATATTTATTTCAGCTTTTCATAGGAATTTGATTCATATTTTATTTTGTGTTTCGAAAAACATTATAGTTTATTATTAATTCATGAAGTAGTTATAAAAAGTACATTTCATGAATTTCCTATGTTATTTATATTTCGAAACAAAAACTAATAAAAAGGCTGTTATGATTAATATCATCCAAATTACAGCCCTCTATAAGAAGAATCTCCAAAATTCCGACCATGCTAGTCAACCGACTTTTTTACATAAACTGATAAGCCTCAAAACTGTATTTTATGTTTTCTCCTTCATAGGAATAAATTAGATTATCAATAAAATATAATTAATTTTTTGTAGTTTTAGTTATTTCATAATTTGAAATTTTGTTTGTGTGTTCTGCATTAAATTTTATACAATAATATGTTTCTTTTGTTGTTTAAATGAATTTTTTATTGGTTTTTTTCAGTAATCTGACATTTCGGGAATTCGACGGAGTTCTGGTTCGATATCTGATAGATTATCGAGAGAGTAAGTACTATATGCATTGTTAGGTTTATTGCACTGAAATTGAGAAGAACGAAGTTTAAATATGCATCAATACCACATTTTGTATTATACGTTACTTTATGGAGCGTTTTATTTCCTCCGTGGCTGGCTTTAATTCAATTGGTAGCGGTTTCTGTTTAACATATGGTTAATTGTTTCTCAGTGATTTGTAGATGTTTTTCGCATTTTAAAAATACTTTTTGTTATTTTTTCCCCTTATAATATAACAAAAAAAAAGAATGTAAAATTATAAATTTAACTTAAGTAATTCTTTGTTTTTCAACTAATTGTTGATATATTTTATGTAGTAAAATATTTTCTGCTCTTTGCTTCACAATTTACTTCAATTTTAATATTGAAATTATACTCTATAACAAAAAAAGCACAGATACACCAAGAAGGAGTTGCCCTATTGTAATGAAATTCCGTATGCAATAACATTTGTGCTGAACATGAAAATGATTGAAATTTGGTTTCCAATGAATAAATAGTGGGATCTAAATTGCACCGGAACTGCGCAATTAGCAGGTGCAGATAAGAAGCGATTCTCAAGAGGATGGTTAAATTTTCTGTTACACTGCGATTTAGGATACCTTTCAACTACTGAAAAAATGCCTCGCTGCAAGATTGGAGCTCATTACAAGCAACCGTCAGAATTTGAAAGAGGTCATATCATGGAATTGAAAAGGTAGGTTGAGTAAATCGTAGTATCGTTCGTCATATGGGTGTCGTCATATCGTCGATGCGACGATTAGAAGATGCTGGCAAGAATGGGTGAATAATGGTAGAGGTAGACCTAGGGCCACAGCAGATCGGGAGGACAGAGTGATTGTCAGATCAGCCGTCACTGCGCGTGATTGATCGTTATCAACCATCAGACGTGCGACTTGCACACGAGTGTCCACTATGACCATTCACAGATGGCTGATAGAGCGAAATCTACGCTCGTAAGGACGCACCTGTCACTCATGTCTACACACAGTTGAGCTATATTATAGTGGTACCTGGTTCGATCAGGTTGGAATGATGCTGACTGGGGATGTATAGTGTATAGCGACGAATCCCTCTTCCAACTATGTCCTGAAGATCATTGAAGACGTGTCTAGAGACGACCAGGGAAGCGTGATGATCCTGCTTTCACTATTGCATGCCACACAGGTCCTCAATCAAGAGTTATGGTCTGGGGTGCCGTTTCCCTGGATAGCCAGACCACTTTTTTTGTTATTAGAGGCACACTTACAGCACAATGGTTCGTCGGCGACATTCTGAGAACTGTTTTGCTACCTTTCCTTTTTCAGTTCTCTGTCCTTATTTTTCAGCAATATAATGTCAGACCACATACGGCACGTGTTGCTATGAACTGTCTAAAAGCTTGTCAAATACTTCCTTACCCGGCTAGATCTCTCTCCATTCGAACATCTCTGGGATATGATGAGAAAGCGACTGCATCTACCAGGGAATGTTGATGACCTAGCCCGATTATTGGAAAACATTTGGCAAGAAATACCACAGGAGACCATCAGGGAGCTTTATCACTCTATGCCAAGTTGTGTTGCACCTTGCATCCAGGCTAGAGGTGGGTCAACACCTTATTGAGCTCGTTATTTTGTAAATATGTAACTCTGAAATAAATTGTTCAGTTTTCCTGAAATTTTAATCATTTTCTTTTCTGTACATAATTTCCCTATCCACCAATTTTTTTCTCCTTCGGGCAACTCCTTCTTGGTACGTGTTTTTTGTTGTTGTTATAGAGTGTATTATGTATCTACTATGATACACAGAGTGACCTTTTTAAATTATTGTTTTATAATGAATAAGAAGGAGAATGGTATATATAAGGAGTTAAGTTAACAATATCAAGGAAAACAATTATTACTTCGCTATTCAGATCCTGTTTCACATTTATTATGTATTTTATTGCATGAAAAAAAATTAATGTTACTCTAGTTATTACAGCATTTTTGTACTAGAATAATAATTACTTGCTTATTATAATTTATGATGCCTTTCTATAATCCAGAAGTCTTTTTTATGACACTTTTGTATAATGCAAAAGTCTTCGTATATTTAGAAGTAAAAAGTTTGAGAATATATATTCGTTACATTTAACTGAAAGAAAAACAAATAAATTTTAGGATTTGTACCATGCATAAAATTTAATGATGAAATCACGGAAAAAGTACGTGTAATACATTTAGATTATATATCAGTTCCTTGCAGACTAACCACATGTAATTTTTTAAGAATTATTTGATGTAGTTCCACTAGTTAATTTGAATTAATTTAAATTAAACAAAATTAAGTAGTTATATAAATTGAAAATGATTAAAAGCTGTTTAAAAACTGTATTGATTATATACTAGATATCAAACAAAGTAGAATTATGTATAGGTGAAAACTATGTTCTTTGGAATACTGTTTGTCTGGAATTTTTCGGGGTTACTGGCAATGGTCTTCGTGATGTTCAAACACAGTCAAAATGACGAGGATGATTCCTGAATTAATCACTTTATTTTCTTAACTACCATATCTAGCCTCTTGATGACTTGATGTTTAGCTCCTTAATCGTCGTGCTCATAAGATACATGAATTCAAGCACATTTTGTCACGATTTAGTTATAAAATGTCATGGAATACCAATTTTTACAGCGACGGTATTATTTTTATTTACATAACTGCCTCATAGATTTCAATGTTTGTAATTCAATGTTTGTTCCTCACAGATAGCAATGTTTGTAATTTGATTCTTAAGCAATAATATGAAAATTTAGAAATTTTTTTTTTCTTTTAGAACATGCTTTAAAAGAATTCAATTTCAGAAATGTTCTTTTTTCACATTTAATTTTGTAAAATGAATATTTTAAGATGCCTCTAATTTCTGGAACTTTTACTACCTACATAATAAAAATAATACCTATACCATAGAACGAAGAAATGTGTTCAACTAAGACAAATACAAATTAATAAGGAATTAGGGAAGAAATCAGACATTATTGTAAATAAAACAATGCATGACTATGCATACCATGTTCCAAACTTTATCACACATAGAAAAACTATTAAACTTCTTAAAAAATGTATTATAGCTATTATTGTTGTTGATAAAATGCTTCATGGTTTGCAATAATATAGTGTGCATTATTTAAATCATACATACTTTTGTTTCCTTCAAAGTTTACATATAATTTTTATACGAATACCTGTACTGCAACTTTTGTGTCTAGTTTGGGAGGAAAGCCAAATATAAGGAAAAATATGATAATTAAATGAAACATTGCCTATCTTACAAAACCACTACATCTTCGGAAAAAATACAATGCTTTAATAATCAATTTTGAATTTTATATGCATTAAAAAATGATCTATGGAAAAATTCGAAGATTTTGAATACATTTTGACAAAATTGTACGACGAGTAAGAGATTAGTTCTAAAACCCTTATTATTTCACTTGACAAGTCTTTAGTGAATTTAAATTGACTTCAGGCTTACTTGAATTAACAAAATCTACATATTAGTTGTGTTTAAATGAACATGATACTGCCCTTGGAACATCATCGAAGTTAATTGCTTTGTGGAGAAAACATACACTCTCTCTCTCTCTCTCTCACACACACGCGGGTTTACACACACACACACACACACACATATATATATATATATATATGTATACATATAAAACTCTTAAATCAATTAATGCTAAAGATTCTAGTTTCTCTCATTAATTTATCAACTCAGAAAACGATAATAAAACGATAGGAACATTATTGTATTCATTTAAAAAAGAAGATAAATTTTCAGTAAAAATAAAAATAATTTATTATTTTTAAAAATTAAAAGTTAAAATCATGACAAATGATTAAAAGTTAGATCAAAAAATATTTCCTTAGGCAGCTGTATAAATGATGGTAAAAAGAAACGAGGGCCGCATTTGGATGTCCAATCGGAAAGCAGCAGTCTGTGATCTGGTTTAGAAGAAATTTTTTGCGGAGAAAATGTTTCTCGTTCTATGTGAAAAAGAAAGCGACTTATCTGATTGGCCGAAAGGAAACTATCTTATCAGCTTGAGGGTATTCAGAAGACTTTTTGATACTGAAAATATCTTTTGAATGGACTTTAAAGGAATTAATCTTGTAAAATTTCATGGGGCCTTTATATTTGGTTTGTGTTTCTCCATAGGGTAGAAACCATTTGATAAACATGTTTAGAGTTCGGTAAGATAAATTGATTAAAGAAGAAAAGTACCTTATACTAAATATCGCATTTAAAACTAAGCAGGGTTTGCAAAAATCAAATATAAATATTAATTTGTTTCATTAACTAGATCTAACAAAAAGAAGAAATATTGACCTAAATAGCAAATAAAACACAATATATCTAAATTTGTTATGTTGCTGTTGTCTTATTTAATTTACTATAGATCATCGATTTTATAAGATATGAAGAAAAAATAAAGTAATAAAATAAGTGTTAATATGGATTTTCTGCAATTCCTGAGGAAATTGTTCTAATTATTTCGTTTATTTCAATTTATATCCATTCTTATCTTACAACAGTTTTTAATTGTTCAATAGAAGTTATTAATTGCATTTTGATAGGTAAATGGAAAGAAAGATCTAACTTCTACGTCACACCAAAGTGTGGACTTTGAGCCATAACAGATTTAACGTGCATCAATATCGATAGATGGGGATTCTTTACACTTTCGTGAGCCGTTTTTTTCTCAACTGAATGCTTCCTGGTTTTCTATTTCTTGCGTGTTTTATTAACACTTAAACAATAGCATTTAAGAAAATATGTTTTATTTACGTTTACATTCAAGTTCTTCTGGTGGAATGTATACTCCCCACGAGCCATCTACGGTCATAAACAAAATTCGATTTATTTGCAATTATTTGCCATGGAAAAATGAGAAGCATGTTGCAACTCAAAAAGGGAAAATTATATACTGCGCATGTGTATCGGGTCCTCATTTTTTGGGCCTTAATGGTACATTTTTTATGTTGTCTATAACTGAAAACCATCTTTGGCACATGATTTCCCACAATATTCTAATTTGCTTGTATAGAAACTACACGAGACTTTTATATATGATGCAAAATCCTTTTCCCATCTCATTATTAGGTCTATTTTTTATTCTTCAAATTATATAGTTACTGGTACAAAATGTGCAGCAATGTAAGAAATAAATAATATAATTACAATGAAATCAATATTATCTTTTTTTCTTATTATGTGAATATGTTATATTTCAACTACACATTCTAATTCTTCAACCATGCAAACTGCAAGTGGCTTTTATATATGATGTAATAACATTTTCAATTTCACCATATATTTATTATTCAAAATTCGATAGTTAACAGCACAAAATGAGCGGAAATATGCAAAATAAGAAAATGTTATTGAGATAAAAATCAGTGTTTGGCTCATATTTACACTAGAATCATTGAGAAGTGCAAATGTTACCTCAGTACAGGTGTCAGAGCAGAATAGATCTCTTGCAACACTTTAGTACTTTCTAAATAAATGTTCTGATTCTGTTTCAATCGATTGAACATATACAGCAGCACAAAATGAAAGCAGGAATTAGTGTTCTCTACATTATAATAGCAAGAATAATGTATTGTAGTGGGTTTGCTCTTCCTAACAGGTGCATTTTGTTTGATCATATCGGTGGGAAGCAATCTTTCCTATGGCCTAAGAAAGAGTTAAATCACATTTCACTAAAAATAAGCCTGTTCTTAAATAAATTTTTGTTGAAGATCTACTGTGATTTATCTTTAAGGTACGTTTCAGTGTTATAAAATAATTACATTTAAAATCCTTATTTATTAACATACTTAGTTACCCATTAATGTTATTGTTTCATTAATCAATATATGTTCACCGTGTATTATTTGTACATCCGTCTGCCTGGTGATTTTAACAGGAGCTTATTTTTGGTATAAAGCTTGTATTAGCGGCCCTCAAAAGTAGCCTGTGGCTTATTTTCAGATAAGATTCTATTTTGGGGGAAATGTGAGTTGTAAATTAAAACTGTAGAGGCTTTTGGAAATTCGAGAATGTTAAGAGTTTGCTTGCTATCACTCTTGGACAAAGCGGGTAGCCTACCCGTGTGACATCATAATAGAAAATAAACCTCAGAAATCTGAGATTATTGAACTTGTATTATTTATTAATATACACTTTAAGAATATTTTGTATGTGTGAAAAGCCATCCTCATTTGTCTGTGATTGCATATGCAACATTAATAAGATTGAGATGGTGCAAGACATAAGCATATATTAAAAGTAAATGTATGGTTGATAAAAGAGTCACTGACTTATTTTGAATATTAACCACTGTCATACGCAGCCGACTGGCAACCGGTCGCACATTTCAAGTCTACTATTACATTGCTAGCTTTAGACGAATTTAGAACCCTTAGCTTCTTAGTGTTTCCTTCTTATCTTAAATACATGACAAATTGCTATAGACCATTGAAAAGCTAAGAAATAAATTTATTGAATGTTGTTTTACATATTCGTTTTATCTCAAACGAATATGTAAAACAACATTGAGTTCCAAACAAATGTCTTTGGTGATTTCTCGAATTTCTCACTAGTAAAAGGGCGTACTCGAAAAACTGCTTCTCTAGGAAGGGATTTTGATTATTTTTCTACCAATTCTACTAATTTTCTTAGAAATGAATAGTTATCACAGTGTCTTCTATGGGGAAAATATTACTAAGCTGATGGGTTAATATAAAATCAACCAATTGGCTTATGACAGTGATATTTGAAGCAAAATGCTTCTCAATCGGAAAAGGTTTGCTTGTATAAATAAAAAAATGATTTCACCTTTCATCCATAGATGGCGTTCTTGACCTTGAATGTAATTCATTTATGTGTTACATTTCAAAGATTTAGTAAAATAGCTGTAATTTAAAAATATAAATTCATGGGGCGAACCGATGATGTGCACCCTTCGAAATATGGTATTCTGAGTAGTACAAATAAATGTGTTTCTTTTTAAATGATGCGTAAGGAAACATTTTGCCGTGTTTACGCAACTTCGCTGTTGTTTTTGTTGTGTTTACACAACTTCGCCATCTATGGGCGAAAATATTAAGTTCGAGAAGAAGCTTTATAGTCCATAAGTCTCAATCGTAAGCCAAATAGATGATTTATTTTTAAATTATCAAATGTGTCCAGGACATTTGGTTCACATAGTTTTGAGATCTTGAAGATGATGATTTTGGTGATGATTTACAAAGCTACACTCACGAAAAAAGTTATGAAAATGCTAGATTATTTAATCACATTGTAAATAGTAACCAAAAAGTAAGAAATGTTACTTAAAATAAAAGAGGAAAAATGCAACAAGACATTATTTTATTTATCTTTAGAATAATGAAATTTTTTTGAAAAGAACAGAGAAAGACGAGCTTACATGGAGAATGTTTTATTATAATTTTCATGCTTTTAATTACTGGAATTATTTTAAATTCAAACATTTTACTAGTGCAATGACTAGATATACCTAAGATGCGTCAAACTCTTGTTAATTTACCGAAATAAGCGTCTTTGCACTACATACAATCCTTCTAGTTACATTAAAGAAAACAAGGCAATGAAATAAATAAGAGAATGGTTAAAATTAAATAAAAACCACTATGACAATTCCAGATTTCCGCCGCTTGTGTTCACTGAAAACAACAAACTCCCGGAGAGACAAAATTATTACCTTATCTTTTAAAGATCATGAATCCTCTATTTACAAAAAATAGTTAAGTCCTAATGTTGAAAACTATAAATCGGAGATAATTGCTTCAGTGTACATAATATTTTAAAAAACATTTATTCCATAAGTATATAAATATTTCAATTACCTTGATTAGAAATTTAGTAATTGAGATACATAATATATATGAGCCACACATATGAATATAATATATTTAAATTTCCCTACATTTGTTTTTGAGATATGTGGCGAGTAAAATATTTAAGCACACCCATGCCTTCTTTTAAATTAAAAAAAAATTACAAAACAGTCTTCTATTGTTATTATTTATTTTACATATTTTATTTTCTGTTTCAATACGTTGCTAAACTAATAATTATAGAATACTTTCACAGTTAAAATGCTGCAGTACATTACTTTAGTTACGAATCTTTAGTAATTAATTAATTCAAGAAGTTCGAAACCAGGGTGAGATTCCAAGAAGCATATTAGAATAGTTAATTTCCAAAGTAATAATGGATTAAATAAATACAATAATTAAAGATTAATTCTTGTTCTAACCAGCTATTTAACAAAATTAATTTCTCAGAAAGATGTAGAAATGAGAAATGTAATTCATTCCTAGAAGTGTGCAGGTCAGGTTGAGAAATTCTACAAAAGTAAAATTTACCTTAATTAGACGGTGATATATATTATCCTTGATACTTTTATTTCTGATAACTCCATTCGATGAAGTCGATATTCACTCGAAAACCATGGTTTACAAGCATTATTCAGAAGATTTCTAATTGCTTGGTTCTTAATTCTGCGAATATATGAAGCATAAATTCTGAAAAGATATTACGAAATCCTGGTAAAGTTTCAACAAACCTGTAGGAGCACTTCCAATTATCTAAGTATCTTTTATCAATTTATGGAGTAGAAATTAAAATTTCGTTTCCATTACCTGAATTTTAAATTAAATTCACATTTACCTCGAGTAATTAAATTATCGTTTTCGAATTATCTTAAAAAGTTGTCTTTCAATATTTGTTCATTTTAACTGATGAAATTTAAAATGGGATCACTAAATATACACACACGCATATATATATATATATTAGATATATTTGTCTAATATATATAATATATATATCACCTGAATTTTAAATTAAATTCACATTTACCTCGAGTAAATAAATGATCGTTTTCGAATTATCTTAAAAAGTTGTCTTTCAATGTTAGTTCATTTTAACTGATGAAATTTAAAATGGGATCAATAAATACACACACAAAAATACAGACACGCACACACACGCATATATATATATATTAGGTATATTTGTAATCAAACAACAATTATTTAATCAAATATAAGTCAAGAAGTAATTCCGTTCATTAAAAAATGAAATAATATGTAAGAAATCATTACTGTTCCATTGAGTACAAAATTTTTACACAATTCATATCTACATACAAAATTTGCAAACTAAAAAAAATGAACAAAAATAACTGAAAATTTAACTATGAAAACAATATACATTACAGAGTTTTGTGATGGAAAATAAATAAAATGAATAAATAAATTGAAAAAAAACGAAAATTTTCATTAAGAGATAATTAAATTGAAAAAATGAAAATACCAATTATTGAAGAAAATCATTAGAAAATGGAGTATAATATAGTATTTAATGACTATTGTATTTAACTCAGCTGTATACTGATACCCTAAGTTATGGAAGAATTATTGGCTAAACTATTCACATCAACAAATTATATAGTTAAAAAATGGTTAGAAACTAAAGACACATAAGAAGTCATGACAGAAACATTTCAGAAGTGGTCAACCAGCAAACCCATTGGAATCAAAAATGTAATACATTGAGAAATGCTAAAAAATCGTTAATAGAAGTAACACAAAATATATACACTCGTAGAAAATGAACTTCAGTGATTGCAGCAACTCGCGAAAAAATTCAGTAATCCTGAAGTACAAATTATCCAATGTATCCGTGAATTGAAAAGACGAAGACAGCATCGCCATCTATCAAAAAATGTCAGAACTAAATGAAAGCTGGATATAAATACACATATTGCTTAAATGAAATCGTCATAAATGAAAAAAATAAGTGAATAAATAAGTGAAATAAAAAAAAATTAAAATTAAAATAAAAACAAAAAAAGAAAATGAATAAAATAAAAACAAAAAAGAAAATGAATAAAATAAAATAAAATTATGAAAATTTAAATGAAATAAAGTAAGCTAAAAATATAATAATTGAATAAAATTAGATTTAAAAATTTATGATTAAAAGTTGAACAATTATAATTTAAAAATTCATTATTTTTTACTTATTATATTTTAAATTTCTTCTCGAAAATTAGTAGTATTACCAGCCAAACATATTAAAAGCTAAATTATAATCTAAAAACTAGCGACATTTTTAATTTTTATATTTTAAATTCCTTTTAAATATAACAGGAATATCTGCTTTGTGCAATTAATATAGAAAATATTTGAATTTTTTTGAAAATTTAGAGGTATCTGATAATTTAATACTTCTGAGTAAATAGTTATATATATGTCTATATATATTTAAACTTCAATTGATATCAAAGAAAGGAACTTTATTAACAAGGAAAGGTTTATTATATCTGTTGATACGGAAACAATCAATAACTCTTTTGTGAAATATGTTATAAATAATCCTATTATTAACTATTTTAAGTTAATATTTACACAGTCTGTTTCATCTAAATTTATATCAGTTTTAATGAGAATGAAACAGAAGAGATAAAATGATACATCTGACAAGTTCTGCGATGAATTTTTTGAAAAATTATGACGATTAATTCATTATTCTTTATAAGCACTATGTTCATAGAAATATAAACAAATATTCGCAACACTATCTCTAGATGGACATCCTTGTGGTATATCTTTAATTTGCTTACATGTTTTTATCGTTACAACTTATTTAATTTTCTTTGAAAACAATATTAATAAGAAAGTTAAATTTCTCAAAAGATATAGTACTATTAATTTTTAATTCTTCAAAGTTTTCCATGATATCATTAATTAAATTTTCTATATCCTTAGAAATAAGAAAATATTCTAAGTCATAACTATAAAGACATTAAATATCTTCATCTTTGATATAGTTTAAAACATCATATTTATTTTTTAATAATAACGTTCTTTTCAAAATCACCTGTAATGTTTTGTTAAATCTTTTGTAAGATTTTCTTATTAGTAATAGTAACATAAGTATTGAAAACAATAGTCATAGTTCTAAATTGATGAATTTTCGAGTTAAAAAGATGAGGGAAAGTTTTGCAGTATTTATTGTATAACCTATTTTCTTATGTAAACTTTAGTTCTATTGGGGATTTCTCTATACAGTTAGTAATATTAATAAAACTGTTATTATTAATCAGATATTTATTAGTCACATTAACATAAAGATTTTTGCAAATGTTAATATATTTACCTGAGACGTTATCATAAAAAATAACAATGATCTCATCCAGTGATTCTTTTTATTGAACCTGAGTATAAATTATTATTTGAAACATAAAACATATTTTGTGGATCAGAATATATTAGTTTTATCAAAATCATCAATATTTTATTTCATGTTACATTCCTTCAACATTACATGATATTGTGTATTACATAAACAATACATTAAATTTATGTAGATTCATTGTCCAAAGAGAATAAATTTGAAGGGCATATAACTGTTTATTCATTTAATTTGTATGATCAAGAGTAATTTCTTTCCCTAAAAAGTTTGATAGTAGTTCCACCAAGTGAATTCCAACTAGCTGTTTTTATACAAGTTAATTCCTGCTTATATTTGTTGACATATCTTGATATTTTTCATTAAATTAGATGTAATTAATATGTTATTATATAGATATATGCATGATTAGAGAAAACTATTTATCATTGGTTATCGGAATAACTTTTCATATTCTTATGCTTTACGTTCATATATTTTTTTTAATGCATATAAAGTAAAAGCTGAATCATTTTGGTTTAATCAAAATGCATCTCGAATATTCCAGTTTCAAACGATCATAAATAATATATCCGCAATGAACAAAAATTACTTTTCATTTATTTAGCCACTGTAATTAATCAAATATCAATAATTGAGTTATTAAAATAACAATTCTTTAACGAGGCTATCATTCAATAGTGATCAGTAACCACAGATTTTGTGCTAAGTGTTTAGTTGAGAAGTTTGTGTAAAACATCTGTTAAATAATTTATTTCATTTATAATTTAGAATCTATTAATGTCCTTGCCATTTAATAATTTACATTCTTCATTAGCCATATTGTTAAATATGTATCAGAAAAGTATTCATGTAATGTCCTTTTTGAAGATTCAATGAAATTTAAACTTTGTTATTAAAATAAATATATCGTTTTTAATAAATGAAGTAAAAAAAATCATTTAATTGACATCTCTCTCTCTCTCTCTCTCTCTTGATCGTTAATATGAACTTATAACTAACATTGTACTAGTGATAATGTAATAAAATTGGCAGCAGAACATTTACTGGCGTATGTAAAGCTATGCTATACCACAGTAAGAGCAGAAAAAGTCACTTTGGGTAGGAATTTACTTTTTACTTGGTGCAGAATTGCAGCAAAATCAGTTAAAGCTTTTGTCATAAGGTTTTCTTGCAATATCATGGTTGGTTGGTGGCTTGATGCAATAATTCTCTCTTTTGCTTTCCAATGTTCTATCACGAAATGCAATAGTAAGTCCCAAATTTTTCGAAGTAATACTTTTGCCTATTTGAAGTATAAGATTTGCTTAACCTTAAAGGTTGTGGGATGTCCTTAAAATCACTAAAACGTTTTCGGTCAACATTTTGATCCTATAAAATGGATACTTTTCACTGCTATTACATTTACCTGAAATTAACATTCAATATCACATTCAAGAATCAAAAAGTGGGCTTTAATACCATTATTGTTTTATTTTCATTTTTAAATACTCTCATATATTACTCACTGGATAGGAATGAAATAAAATATCGCTTATATAATGTACATTATCGACTACAATATGATTTCGAATATTTTTTCTAATAACCTCATCAATGATATTTGTCTATTTATGTAAAACGTTATATGCTTACATCATTGGGAAAGATTCTAAGTATATCATTAGACATTAATTCAATCTGATATGTTCGGAATATGACAGAAGGAGTATATGTTAATCTAGTAGATTTTTAAAGATACCAAATCAAATATCTGCTAGTTATTTCAATCAAATTACATGCGTTTTAATAAAATAATAGTTTTCAGTAGGATAAATAAATAATTAAAATACAAAAAATGGACTCAGCCGCTCAATTTTAATATTAAATGGATAAACGGCGACCATATTTGAAAAAAGTTATTAGAATAAGTTTGAAATTAGAATCAGAAACTTCTAAAATGTGTGACTTCTTACTATCATTTAATAAAATTACATTAATAAACTTTCATATATTTTTATAATAAAATGAATCTCTTAATGTATGTTAGATTTCATAAAAGGCTTTTCATACTCTTATTGCTTATTTTTCCTGCTTAATACTCTTACAAAATTATACTCTTATTGTTTATTTTAATACACACTGAAGTGTCGAAAGTCATGGAATAGCAAATTAAAATATTCAGAAGAGATGAGTATCGTATAAAATTGCATAGATAGGCAGTGCATTGTCAGGCTTTTCAATGATACTTAAGTGATTCATGTTAAGAAATTTCTGACGTCATTATGGCCGCGTGGTGTAATTTAGCATACGCTGTTCTCAAAATAATAGTGGTAAATAGACACAGTTACATTTAATGGACATTCACTTTTTTGAAATTCCTAGGGGATTCAACATACTTCGGTCCATAGTGTCAAGAACGCACTGATGATATATAATTTTAGGCATTCCCTTCCACCATGGACAAGGCAATGGCCAATTGGATCTACTTAATATCCTACATCAGCGACGCCTACGTACAGTAGTCAATGTTATCAGACAATCAAAACTGCTGCAAATAACAGCAACAATCAATATGGAACTTACGACAAATATGTCAGAGAAGACACTGTGATGAAATATAGAATTCATAGTGCATGGTCGCAAAAGACCAACTCGAGTGCCTTTATTGATAACACACCATCGACTGGGATGGTGATCATCAGTTGGATTTTTAATGACTGGAAATACATCTTTTAGTCAGATGAGTGATAGCTCCAGTTACTAAGAGCTGATTATAGAGTTCGTGAATGGATATATATTCGCAGTTATGAATGGTTGTAGAGATAGCAGGATTGAATATTTCTTCATGGGACGTTTCATGACTTGTTGAGGTAATATTATGTAGAGTAACTACCCTTCGCGGCACAAAAAGATGTCCTTATAATATTAGGTAGTATCCCATGACTTCTTTCACTTCAGTATATTTGGGATTTTATACAGCAGTATTTGTTGTACACAACGTACACATAATGTAAACATATATCCCATTTTTAGGCAGACTTTTCCATTGTAATCAAACTCAGCTCGGAACGCCAAAATGTTTATTTTACAGAAAGAAAGGAACTCGCAATAAGAATTTCAAAAAAAAAATGTCCTAATGTACTAATTAAAATGATGTTTTATTTTACGTATGAAGTTGTTGTACAGTAGCAAAAAACACCATTTAAATTCTCACTTATTAAAGATATGTTAATTTCCAAAACAAATGTTAAAAATTCCTGTCAATAATTTCTTATTTGAAATAAATATCAGATGTAATTTAATTAAATTTGTTCTTCAGAAAAATGTAAGATCATATAAATTATATATTTTGAAGCATTGATTCCATTTTAAAAAATTATGAATATGTAGGTGTTTAATTAAATGCACATACTACTGTTATCTAAGAATTATGTGTCCTTTTTTGAGGGGAGGGTGTTGACGGTCGAGTTAGCTACATAGGTATCAAAGTACAAATTTTTGTATATATTCAGAAATACAGGTGACATAAGTACCTTATTTACATATTTTTTTTAATTAACTACTTCCCCATCCGTCAGAATAGTTACGCGAAGATTTCGGTGAATGCAAATACAAAAAGTTAATTCTGAAGTTAATCAAATAACTGTATTATTGCTTCATTAATTTTAATGTAATAGTTTATATATATAATTTTTACACAATTACCTAATTCTAAGATATTTCTCTTAATTAATTAACGCATAAATATAAATTTTATATCATTTTCATATAATTTTGTTGTAATGTTAATTTTATATTGTTGCTAAAATAAAAATAAAACTTTTTCCTAATGAAACATTTCTTTTAAAACGATTATCAAACACATTCTATAACATCAATTAGTATTTCCGGCTTGAATATTTCCAACATAAACACTTTAATCTAAATAATTCCGCATCAAATTGATAATTTGAATAGACATCAATGAAATTAATTTTCTATATTAAATAATTATATATTATATATGCTATATTATATTCCTATGTAATTTCGATCTTTATCTTTCTAAATATAATTTTATGAACGGTGTTTCACTCTTAAGTAACTGATGCCTCAGGCGAAAGAATGGGATTTTAAAGTTTGAACCGATGATCCCAGATTTAATTTCACGACGTTCAATACATCCCAGAAACACCTTAATAATATGTGATGGAGTGTAACAAAATATATGATTGTGTTGTTTCGAGAGAGAGGGAATAGAAAGGGTAACACAGAATTTATCCAATGATCTTAGATTTATAGTGTCATATCGCGTTGTTTGTGTTAGCTTGCCTAATTCAAATAACTTTATTTTGTTTATGCGGATTCTCTCTGCCTTGGTAATGGAGATTACTATAAGTTCTTTTCGGAAGTATCTTCTTGAATCATTCTATATTCTAACCACAAGCGAAGTCTACATTTTTAACAAACAGAACTCTAAATGTATCCTTTATCGCTAGAATCACGAAAATTTCACCAATTGTGTGCTGTTTATCAGCACACAATTGGTGAAATTTTTAATTTTTTTCTTTTTTTGCAATTAGATAAATAATCGCATATGAAAGGTTAGAGCGTTTCCGTTAATCTTGGTAAAAAACGAAAGTTTTCATTTTGTCATTTTCACTACGACCAGCTTTCTTTTGAAACATTCAGGATATTTTTAAATAAGCACGATTTTTCTGAATGTGCCAAAATAATTTTCTTAGGAGCAATCGATCTTTTGCTACTTTTTTAAATTCAAACATCACAATGAAGTTTGGGATAATTTTTATTCTGTGAAAACTCTAATGCTAAATAGTCACAATTATGATATCATTACTATGCCTCTTCGTTTCGGTCTTCTTGAAGTTGAGCTTAATGGAATATTTTAATTTGCACTAGCCGCCTACATTATCAACTACTTATCCATAAAACAGATGCGATAAAATAGACGAGCAATTAACAAAAAATAATCACTATAAATAACAGAAATCGGAACGATCCTCTAGTAAATTAATATTTGCGCAAACTTAATTGTATGCAAAGCAAAAAGTAGTTTCTGGTTAGGTGGGTGGAATTTAAGGTTCTAGTAAATTAACCTTAAGCAAAATCTCAGATTAAAGATATGTAACGTAACAGATGTTGTTTACGTATAAAAAACATCCTTAACTTGTACGTTTTGTGTCAAATCACAAGTCGCTTGTTTGTGTAATATGCTCTTTGTGTCCTGTTTCTACCATATGGTTTGATGAAATAAAACAAAAGATTTTAAAGACCGATTCAGATTTTTTTTAACTGTGGAAAGATACATAGGCATTCAAAATCATGTCGCGACTTATCAAAAACTGATTCTAGAATCACAATTTCAGAAACGTTACTATAGTGAATTCATTCTCCTTTCCTATTATAGATCTTAATTTAATTGAACTATAAAAAAAATGTTTAAATCGTGTCCAACACCTAAATGATATTAGTTAATGAGTTTTAATTCTCCAAGCAAATATTTCAAAATGTTTGAATAAACATTATATTCCTAAGTTTAAATGTACGATCTTACGTATATATAAACAGTGTATAATAAACAGTATGTAAATACTATAGTGTACTTTAATCTTAACATAAATAAATTCTTTTAACGAACATTTTACGCAAGAATATTTTACAGTGTATTACTTTGCGGGTAACATTAAATTTTTGAAAACTTCATTAAAATTTCATTGTTTTCTTGAAAGGCGGTTTACGTAACATTTATGCAAGAAATTCTGCCACAGAACTTCTTATAAATTACAAATAATAACTTTTGTGATACATTTGAGATTACCAATCTTTGCTGCAAGTCCAGGTATTCTTTAAAGTATCAATATTCTCTTCTTACGTGACTCGAAACATGGTATCCTCTATTCTGAAAATTTAAGATCCCTTACGCTTTTTAAATTTTCAAAAATATTAATTAAATTCCTAAGAATTCAAATGGAGGAAACGTAAATTTAAACAACAACCAGATTTTGATGTTGGCAGGACGTAATTAAATGTATAAACCTAAATACATGAATAAATAAATTTGTCTTAATTAACTTACGAAATATTTACTTGGCCGGAATTTTAAGAAATAAAAGCATTTTGGTTAGTGAGAAATTTCAAAATATGTTAAAATTCAAGACTATTTCAAAGAAATTAAATTTTTTGGAACTATTGAATTGAAGAGTGCATATACCAGTCCATATTTTGTGGACACATAATTTTTAGCTTCTATTAAGTGATAAAATCAAATATATCCTAAAGGGATATTTTTTTCTTATTTTTTCATTATTAAAAAGAGTTATTTTTTATCCTCATGAAAAAAATAAGAAGAAAATTAAATTTGAAATATTTTAAATCATATGATTTCTATTTAGTGATATAATACACAGTTGTAATTAGTATGAAGAAAAATTATTTCAAATTTCATATCTAAGGAGAAATATTTTTAATATTTTTTGTCATTAGAAAACATTTTATGATGTAATGTAGATAGTATATTTCTTTTAATGATGTTAACTTTGAAACATCTATTTACTGTTATTTCAATATGTTCTTTCTTAAATTCGTCAGATCATTTTATGTGACTTTAATATGCTTTGTTTTTATTATTGTGTCAAGTGAGTCTCATTATCTTGTGTAATTAGATTATTTTTAGAGATCCACTGAACCTCTTTAATTTTCTACATAAAGTTTATTAAAGGACAATCTAAAATGAACGAGTGACATGATTTAGGAAGAAATCAGAAGTTAAATTACAGGAGGGAGAGCGTTACTAAATTACAGATTAATTCAGTTGAGATCACGTGTAAAATATTACTTTTAGATATGCACGTGGATGGTTCCAAAAGTACTCGTGTTAGGATTGGAAAAATGGTAATTAACTTAATGTAATGTTTTCTATTGATAATTCCCCCCTTTTTCTTTAAATTTAATGAGCAGGACGTCCTTCTTATTTAAAAAAAATGATTTCCATAATTTTTTGGCCGATGAGACAATCTTGGTATTCTTTGTATCTCAATATTTTCAAGTAACTCATTGTTTTGATTGTTGCTTACTTTTCGTTGTTATAGATAAAGTCAATTTTTTGAAAAAGAGACAACTCAATGCAAACTAAACTATCACTTAAGGGATAGTAATCAGAACTAATCTATGAATCAGTAGTCAAATTTGCTTTTACTCCACTGTCCCATAGTGGTAATACTAACTTACCTTATCATTGCCAGCTATCATCAAAAACCTGTACCTTTTAAACTACTTTCATCATTATCAATTGACGCTGATAGTTATATTTTAAGACTGAAATCAGATTGAGGCATAGAATTAATAATAGATGAAAATAGAATCCCATTCTCCGTAATTATAATTTAGTTGTCTCCTTTTTCTGCCACATACACTTTTTCTTATTTTTCTTTCAAGCTAAGTGTCGTCTGAATATTCAGTAAGAAATATATCAAAGACAATATCCTAGAATTCTTAATCGTCATGAAGAGCAAAGGTTTAATTTAATTTTTTTATTCATAAGAAAAATGGGAGAGTAAATGATACACAGCTTGTATTAAACTTATTAAAAAATGCTTTTTTGTGTTTGTATGTGTGTGAATTTCGATATTATAAAAAATATAATTCAATAAAATAAATTTCCTTTAAGTTACTTAGAATATTTTATTTCATAAAATTTAAATTCTATTTAAATCATTGTTGTAATCCTGCATTCCTGTGAATAATATATAAATGTACTAAATCCATTGAAATTTTTTATATTCTTATTTCGAAAAATTCGTCTAGTCTTTCGTTTATGAATCATTTGATCCGGTGTTTAAAGAATATTATTTTGTGTACCGTAAAATTCATTATTATAATATGGTTAAATATATGTAAAATGATTTATTATATTAATGGTATCACTAATTAAAGCGTATTCCTCTTTTGTATGAGTAACTTTAAATCAGTTTTCTACCGGACTTAAAATTGCTTTTAATTTTTAAAGAAATATAATTAAAGCAGTTTTGTGTAAATTTCTGGATGGTTGAAGTGAAATCAAAATCATCAACACTTACTTAAGGAGTATTGAATTACAACGTAACCACGGGGACATTTCAAAAAGCATCCTTGTTAAAAATGGAAAATTGTGTAGCACCAATAGAAATCGGGAATGGGTATTTCAATGCAATATTATGCTTTAAGTGGGTTTTTTTTCTTCCTTTTTCTGAAACATCGAGGAGTATGATACCCATCACATCCCAAAAGTTCGTCTCCAAAATGTTTCCGACCAGTAAGATAAGCCTTTGCCTTCTTCGAAGTAGATTCCCCAATTTTCTCATGACAGTTTGATTTCCGTAAATCCAGGTCTCAATGACAGAAATAACTAGATGCGAAAACAATCACAATTATCCTATGCATCAGAATTAAATAAGTTTTGAAATATTTTAACAGATGGCAGCACTCATTGGTAATGCTATAATAATCACAACAGTGTCATCTATCTTGAAATATATGTAGAAGTCTTAAGCCATCACACATACATTGTTTATTTACTGAAATATAAGAATGGAAACATAGTTAAATTCCAAATGAGTCAGTTTATTTCAGCAAATTATATAAAATTAGTATTAATTTTTAACAAAGTTTATTCAATGTTATCGTGAATATTGTGCAAAATCCTTTATTAAATTTACTTATAATATATGAGCCAGTTATAATTTGCAATGTTACTTCACAATCACTTTAGTTTATAAACCCATTGGATATCAATTTTTACGCCATGTGTTTTGAAAAAAAAAATGCAGTGTAAGGCAAAAATTTTGAACAAAATATGTGTGTGACTTAGTTTTAATTTCTAATAACATATTTTTAATTTTATCTTATATTTATATTTTAAATATAAGGTCATGGATTGGTTTCCAAATCCAAGAATTAACTTTCGTTAAGATAATGTGTAATGGTGAAATAATATGTATTTATAATGAGAGAATTTGACATTAAAAGTTGGGAAATTTTAAATTTTTATTAAGAAGAAATTTTTATTTGTAAATATCAGGGAGATTAAAATATACGTTTTTATTCAAATGCATTTTCATATTTTTTTTATTTTTATTTAATATTAAAATATTATTCATTTTCGTTTATTTAAGAAAAAAAAACAATTTTTCTCTAAATCGGATAAAGAAGAACTGCATTAGAATTTTAAATATTAAAGGAAAATTTTTGTAACTCAATTTGAATTTCCTTTTATCGGATCTTCAATAAATTTCAAAGGATATTTTTTTTTCTTAATTTTCTTTCATATATTTACCTTTAGTAATGTTAAGATATAATTTTTAACAAAAAAAATATATAAACTTGTGCAAGTTTGGTTGACAGGAATTAAATTTAACTGAATCTTCATTTCTGAAAAGTACTAATTTTATTAAATTATTTTATGTTTCTTTGGAACTAAATTATTTTGCTATCTGAAATAGGAATTGTTTAGTGATTTTCTGAAACATCTTATTTTTTAAGTAATTTTGTACAACAATGATACACTTTCAGTCTGCGATATTAATATATGTGTATGTCTTAAATTAAACTTGGTTTATTTCTTTATTCATCTTAAGCAACAGCCTCATTTCGAATATTTAAGGAATGAAAAAGTTGAGTCAATTCAATGCTGCAACAAACTAATTGCTTTTGGTTTTAAAATTCCTTCTATCATGAGAAGTAATTATTGTTGTTATTGTGCAGTCTTACGGTTAGTTTCAATAAATTTAAAATAATTAGGAATAATGATAATTAGATGAAAACACATTCTACTTAGAAGAAAGAAAATTAAATGTAAAAATATAAATTTAAAGTTTTTTTTTTTTACCAAGCAGAATTTTTTGTTTAGGATATCATTATTTAAATGTTGTTATTTCATCTATGACACATTAAATTCTCCCTCGAAAAAAGAAGACAACCAAACATTTATTATTTCTATCATGAATAATATGAAACACGGAAAAAAATATCTTGCTATGAAACACTTTCTATATACACTGGTTATAATAAATGAAAGAAACATCACAAAAATTGCGATAGCTCAAAACGTTATGCTTAGAATATAATGAAACTAATATACATTACACAACATATAGGAGGGTATAAATATCATAAAAAGAGATCACCATACAATTATAGTTTATAGAAATTAGCAAATGTATTCAGTGAACAAATCTGGTGAGTCAGTTTGGTATACGAAAAGTACCTTTAATGTGGGTATGATCTCCCCAAGAAGCAATACAGAACATGCCGCGATGTGTGATGATCTCATTTATGCAGCATATTACTTCTGTATGAAGTGCTCTTCCAAGGCAGTTTAAAACGCGGTCAGGGTCCTAAGAGAGAAATTGAGAACAGTTGCTCGAGGGTCGCAAACATTCTCGATAGGGTTAAAATCCTGAGATCGAGCTGGCCTAGGCATGCGCTGAATTGTTTCCTGCTTAAAATAGGCATCCACAATGCTAACCCTGTGTGGTCTCGCATTATCACTCTGTTGCACAAACGTATCACCTATTGTCCATGCATAAGGGATCACATAAGCATCCAGGATGTCCTCTCCATAGGTGTGAGTATGAACATTTCCACAGGAAAAGATATGGAGAGCTGTGCGTCCACCCAAAGAGATACTATCCTAAGCACATACATTGCCTGGTCTGTATACATATATTTCATGGATGTGTGATGGATGAAAACCTGTTCCAGGTTTCTTCCAAATGAAAATGCGCCTATTATCGCTTTGGAGGCTAAACCTGGAATTCATTTCTAAGGAGAACTGCCTTCTATTGATCATGTGTCCAGTGGAAATGTTGACGTGCACAGTGCAAACGTTCTCTCCTATGACGTGACGTGAGAGGGACTCTAATGGCTGGTACCTCACATAAAGATCACATTCGTGAAGCCTTCGAAGCACGTTTGATCTTACTACCAACCTTCCGAAGCTTGCAGCGAGGGATGATCTGAGTTCAACCGGAGTTGTGACCCTATTCCTCCGTGCGCATAATGAAAAATATAGGTCATCTGCACTCCTGGTAAAGCGTGGCCGTCCTTGGCTGAATGTTCTGGATGCCGACGGACAGACGGACTCACAGCAACCATCTATCCACTTCTGTCTGACTTTGTACTGCCTCTGGACTCCCTAACAGCTCGCCATCACGGTTATTTGGTCAAATGATACCTGGAGGTCTTTGGTATAATTTTATTATGCCATATTCCTAATCTTAGACACGCAACGACAATTGCCACCTTGCTCTGAGACATCAATTTTTATGATCCTCGCAAATGGTGTATTCTGACTGCAGCGCCACTATTTTGCATAATATTATTTTGTTTAGCTCTTTTTACTTACTAACAACTTCCAATTTAATTTAGTTTAGCTTATTTCGGACGAGTTATCGCTATTTTTGTGATTTTACCTTAATTTATGATAACCAGTGATATTTCAAAAATTTAAAGTTGTTTTAAAAATTAACAAACAATTATTAAACAATTATTTTCATTTAGCTCTACAAAACAAACATTGAGAGTCAAAGCGGAATATAAAGAGTAGTGCTTGATAACAACTAGGTGGAAAGACACACAAATACCTGTCTTCTCTAGAAAGAAATAATGGAAATATCTACTAAAATCATTTAAGAAAGTGCCTAAATAAGATAGAAATCTGTTAGAAGTCATTATGGTTCATTAATTTAATTTAATTTTATTTTATTCATTGTCTGTTTTATCCAGTAACATAAAAAAGAAACTTAAGAGAGGAAAATTAAGATTAAATCTCCGGGAATAATTGTTATGATCGCTTTCTATGTTCAACTGAATTTGCTTAATTTATTTCGTTATTTTAAATTTAGTCCATTTCTTTGTTTACTCTTTTTTATTTTAAAAACTGCATAATTTGATTCATATTAAGTAACATAGTTAAATAACAAAAAGTCCCTAAAAATTCTAAAAGTTTTGAGACACATACATCTGTGTCTCAAAAATAAACAAATTCGAGCATCGAGAGCATTATGTAATTTTTCTTACGTTTATCATGGAAAATGTCAATGGGTATTTGAAAGCAAATCTTCAATTCTTATAAGAGTAACTGACTGAGTCACATTATTGAATGTTAGAGAGCTTAAATTCAATTAAAATTTTGGGCATTTTTGTAATTTAATATATTTAGTCGAATCTCTATATGTTGAATTTTCTCAACAACTTTGAATTTTTAGTATAAAAATGAATATTCTATAAACTATACAAAACGTCTTGTTATCGAACGAAACGTTTTGAATAAAATAATTGTTTAACGAATTGCAGTGAAATCAGAGTACTAAATTCGAACATTTTTTACACAAAGGTAATAACTTAATTACGGCTGATTAGCCATTAATCGGGACATATTGAATGACTGTTTTTATCAAGATAAACAAAAGGTAAATACAAAGATAATTAACTAATTGAAAAATCCCAACTGAATCCAGTAATGTACACTGAATAGTAATATACATTGTGTGCTAAACGTAAGCAACATGCATCTTTTTTTTTTTTTGCCATATATCCACAAGAGATCATCTGAGATACATGAAATTCAGAAATGAGATACACCAGTTTGTATTTAAAAGATGACGAAAGCATAGCAATGAAAAAAATGTATATAGTATTGAATTAAACAAAAAAAATGCTTTATTGAACTCGTAATATAGTTACATATGATTGTCTGTCCAAGAGGAAGAACAACACGCATATATTCCTTAGTATGGGATATGTCCTCCCCTTACTACACAGGTTGCTTTTCACCGTTTCTCCATACTCAGCACCAGAATGTCCAACATTTCTTGAGGTAAGAGTGCCTATTAATCAATCAGCCTCTGTTTCAGTTGTTAGGAGTTCTCCGGAGGATATAAAAATTTAGCAAAGCATCCCAAGGCATCCCACATATGACCTAAGGGATTTAAATCAGGGGAGAACTCTGACTAATCCATTCGAGTGATATCTTCACTTTCCAGTAGCTGCTGAGCATTAGGAGTCCAGTGTGGCCGTGCAATGTCATCCATAAAAATGAAGTCTGATCCAATAGCACTTCGGAACAGACACATATGGGGAAGGATCACCATCTCATAATAGCGATATCCGGTTACAGAACCTCTGTCGAAAACGTGGAGTACAGTCCACCCGTACAGCATAATGTCTCCCTAGACGACAACTCCAAGAACACTGTAACAGTCTTTTTCTGTGATGTTACTCAGATGAAACAGTGTCTCGACCTCTTTCCAAATCTACTGGCTTTGGGAATCGCTTATAGCACTTAAATGATTCTCATCCGTAAAGAGGACACGAATCCATTAATGAGAAGTCCAGTTTTTATGCATCTAACACCTCTCTAAACTGTGCCGCTAATTTCCAAATTTCAAAGTAATGCAGTATTCAGGATGGCGGGCAAATAGACCACCCTTGTAAAGGCCACAGTAAACAGCAACACTTGTTGTCCTGCTACTGAGCAATGGCGCTTGCTAACTGGTATCGGGCTCTTTTCGCTTGCAGGACTATATATAGGTTATCCACTGCAGTTCTTTTCCTAGAGTGGCCACTACCAACCTTTCTACCAGCTGTACCATTATTTTGGAAGGCTTTACAATCGCTCGAAATGACACTTTGGTTAATTCCGAACTTTTCAGCTACATAAGTCAAATTACTCTCCTCTTTCAGCTTTCCGATAATTCTTCCAGGTGATTTCTACCCATATTTCATTTATCCATTTCCATCTCATTCATCATATATGTAGGAACTCACTTGTACTTGCAGAGAATGTCTTTAATTGAACCTCTGTTCTTCCTGTTATTATAATATTGAGCTTCGCGTGCCAACCGCAAACGTTTTGTATACATTCACGTCGCCTGTGACGTTTTCTTCTTGGCATTTGCATAAATTGCAGCAAACACTAAATCATAATTTTTCAAAATAGTTTCCTTCAGATGATGTACACAGGTGAGATCGTTCAAGCCTCTTTTCAAAATAAGTAGAGAATTTTTTTTTTCTGGAAGCTGCTTCAAAGACACTTACACTGCTGGAATAACGTCTGAATCTGTATTACTTTTTCTGTCATGAAGCTCCTTTTTCAATCTCGGAAATGGCCAGAAATCACATGTGAGGTCTTAATACAGTAAAGGGGATGTGGCGTGATTTTAGTATCGTATTTACTAAGATATTTCTGAACAAAAGTAACGAATTGTGAGGGACCCTTATTATGATGTAATGTCCAATTCTAAACCAGTTCAGGAAGCTCTCTCGATATGTAAGATCCATGATCGAAATATGATATTTACCTTTCACAGTTGTTACTTGAAAGTCCAGTATGCTGATATATTACATCTTTAAGATAAAAAAATAATCATGATTTTTCCAGCAGATTTGGGTTTTCAGAATATTTTTGAAGTCCGAGAATCGGGATGTTTCCATACATTTGTTGTGGACTTGGTAAGGAGGATCAAAATGATGCATTCAAGTTTCATCATGTTACTACAGTTTGTAGGCAATTCGGATAATTTTAAAGCATATGTTTTCTTTCACAAAATTTGGTGAATTATTGTTTGCTTTCGCACTTTAGAAGTGAAAGACCAGTGATAAATGACTGGTCTGGAACAAATATGGCGAATCTTTACATTCTTGCGTAGAATGCGAAATAGTGAAGCTTTCAAAATATTAGTTGATGTTGCTATCACCTCACATGACATTCACCAATTTTCTTGCAAGATTGTCCAAATGGTGTTAATATTTGATCATTTACAGCACTTTCTTTCAGCAGGCATAGGAATTTGTTCTGCAGACGAATATCCTTTTTAAAATCATCATGTCATCTAAAAATCATAGATTTCCTAAAACATAAGCTTCTATAATTAACTGAACTGTTTCTGGAGCTGCTTCGCCTAAACGATAGCAAAAGCTTACAGCCCAACGAATTTTGTTTTTGAACCCAGAATCACTCACCTATATTTCTGTAGGGCAAACCTATATTTCTGTCTTTTAATCAAGTACGATACGAAAAAGATGAAATCGTCTCCTCCGTTTTGAATATTTATAAGCGTTCAGTTAACATTTTGAATAAAAAATCGCCCGCATTTTTATTTTTCTAGTTTTATATATTGTTGCCACTAAGTAAAAAAACATAACGCTCAGTCCTTATAGAATGGTCACTGTATAAATATTTATATATATATATATATATATATGCGTTTTAGCTGGGTGTTTGATATCTGGAACAGAAAGAAGGTGTATATGCATATTACACCTTCATGTCCGTTTATGAATATTTGAATAGTGATTATATAAGCACAAATAAAGTGTTACTCATTAATGAGAAGAAAAATTATATTAGTGAATTCCATTTCATTCACTTATGTTATTGTGTTAATTTTTTTTTCAATTTTATTTTTTCAGTTTCCCGGACCGCATTCTAAATGCTTATAGTTTCTAAGTGGGATTTTAATAATATTTATACAAGACACATATTGAAAATCAATTATTATCTTATTCCTTAATAATAATAGCAGTAACATTAAAATTATTTAGATTAAATGATTTTTCAGAGCTGACTGCTCTTGAGAAAGTTCTAGTATGTCTATATTAGATATAGAGCGCTGTTTCTGTACAATAAAACTCACATATCGAATAGCGAATGTTTCAAAGTTACTTTTAACGCTCTCTGTATATTTAATTAATAATTATACAAGATTTGAATTCCCAATAGATGCCTATTTACTGTTTTAGAGAAGTACATAATGTATAAATGAAAACATTATTACCGTATTAGCTCGAATAATGCGACACACCGATTTTAACAAGTCTCCTTGATTTTTTAAAAAGATAAATTGGAACAAAATGATTAATTAAATGCGAGTATTATATATATATATATATATATATATATATATATATATATATATATATTTGAAAGGAAAATGATTAGTCAAAAAGTATATATTCGGCAAATAAGGTAATCACCTTACAGATGTTTACGTGTATAATGTAGATAACATCAGTTACTTTTCTGAATGTCATGTAATTAAAATTAAAAACAATACATCTTAGAGCTTTCTGTAAGTGGATTCAGCATCTTAACAATTTATTAGCTATGTTTTCTTAACTGCTATTATCCATGTAAATATCTAATAGATATATGAGAAGTTAATATTCGCCTTCAATTATGTCCTGAATGTCATCTGATTAAAATTCAAAACAATACCTCTGAGAACTCTCTATAGTTTCCTTTTAACTATGTAACCATACCTCTGCACATAATTAGCGAAATTCTCAGATAAATTAGAATTTCTTTTAAAATATCATAGTTTCTGTGATCTAATTGCTATTTTTTAATAAAAATGTTTCAACTGAGTTTGAATGGGTTTTCGGATAGATTTAATCTGAGGATCAATTAGTCCGCTATTAACGTGTCTAGTGCGTCTTAGCTGGGTGTTTGACAACTGGAACAAAAAAAAATTCTTCACAGGAACCAGTTTTTTTTTTTTTTTTTTTTTCCAAGTCGTTATTAGTAGCTATTTGTAGATAAGGATCACCTTGAAATATTATTACGTGGTAGATCGTCTAGAAATGCATGGAAGTTTCACACCATCAAAAAGCAGTTTCTTTCCAAGCGAGTCCAAATTTTTCTTGAGAATATCTTGCAAACATGCTTCTTTACGTTTAATTATGAGCTATTTACTTGTACACATAAAAATAAACGATAGGAAAGATTTGAAATTCGCATAAATAACTAAAAAGAGCATTTCAAGTCACAATACCACATTAATAGGCGCAGTTTGCATAACTTACATGCAATCTTTCTCCTTATACTTTCTAACCAAAATTGATACACCGAATAACGCTTCTATACATCTTTAAGATGATGTCCTGGAATGTTCTAGACTAGTGTAGGATCATCTTATTTTATATCCAAACTTGGTGATCTCATTTGCCTTCATCGTCAGCCTTAACCTTTCAATGTTTCTCTTAAGTACTTTTTCTCATTGTTTGTATGACCATATTTCTACTCATAAAAGTCACTTTGCAAAGACAATCCATATTTTTGGGATAAAATCTATAGTTACATTAGTTAAGTTTAAAAATATCATTAAACCTAAAATTATTTCTTGTCTAAATTTAAAAACAAAACACGGGACATTTACTGATTAAAAAATGCTCGATTTGTAATTTTTCGATTTTACTCCTAATCAAGATGATACTTAGACAGCATAAGATTATCACATTTCCCTTCAATAATTCTTATGAGTATTTCTTTGACATTGCGTTTTGAGGGCTTCCAATATTCCGTATGAGAGGCTCCCGTTTGTGAAATATGTAAAATAGTTTTGCTACTTACCTATGATGCATAGTTAATGCGGGAGTTTAGAAGTGTGGTAATAAATAGATTAGAGGAATATTGATTGAGTAGTGATAGAAGTTTCGTGGAAGTTAGAGTAGTAGTATTAGGCAAATATATTTCCCGATATCTGAGATTGAAGTCGGATTTCATCCTGACACTGACCTTAGTGCAAAACCATTTCAGATCAGTAACAATTTTTTTTGATAATCTCTCATTGAGGATGCGTAAATTATGCTCATCACATTTTTAATAGTAACTCTATAAATCATTATAAGCATCTAATGCGCATTACTTTGAAGGATTTTTTTTTCATTTTGTGCACGACTCTACCGTATGTGAACTTTACTAAATTGTGGTATTCAAATAAGTGAGAGTAACGAAGCCAGGCGTGTGAGAAAATGCATTAATTGTTTTATCTGAATAATTCATTTCTTGTATAAAATATACTCCACTTTTCTCATAATCGAAACACCAAATTTATTTTATATTCATTATATATATGTATATATATATATACTGCTGTTTGTAGAAAATGCAACACCATGAAAGAATCATCAGAATCAAATGAAATTTAATGCAGAAACGACTTGTACTTTTACAAATAAATGATGAAATTTTCAAAACAAAAGAAACAAATTAAGCGTCCGAAATCAGTATTTGGTGCAGCCACCATGCGCTGCAATAAGTGCTGCTATACGACGTGGCATGGAGTCAAACAGATGTTGAATATCTGCTTGAGGAAGAGAATTCCATATCGCTTGTATGCGCAACCAAAGTTCGTCTTTGGAAACTGCAGGACGCGGATCACGAGCGAGACGCCGACCAACCATATCCCACACGTGCTCAATAGGCGACATATCCGGTGAATAAGCAGGCCAAGGAAGAAGTGGCATGCGTTGTGCTGAACAGAAGTCTCGAACAGTCCGCGCAACATGTGGGCGTGCATTATCCTGCTGAAAGATAGCTCCAGGGATGCCTTGAAGGAAAGGAACGACTTCGGGCTGTAGCACTTCACGGACGTACCTGTTGCTATTGAGATTACCCTCAATTCGTATCAAATTGGATCGTCCATGATACGAAATCGCACCCCAGACCATAACTCCGGGTGTTCGACCACTATGTCGTTCAATAATACACTCAGGAAGGCAGCGTTGACCGGCATAACGTCTAACACGAACACGGCCATCATGGGTCCACAAATTGAAGCGTGATTCATCTGAAAAGACAACTTGGTGCCAATCAGCTCGCCTGTCTCTGTGCTCAAGAGCCCACTGCCGACGCAGCCGTCGATGATTCGCCGTGAGGGGAATCCTGTATAAAGACACCCTTGCACGCAATCCACGGCGCAGCAGACGACGACGAATTGACGAAGCCGACAATTGTACACCTGTAGCAGTAGACCAACGTGCTGCCAGCTGCCTGGAGGAAGCTGTGCGATCATTCACCGCCATGCGGAGCAGGTGTCGATCATCGCGCTCTGACGTCACCTTCTGTCGTCCAGTGCCTGTTTTTCGAGTTGTTCGGTGCTCGTCGGTCCACTGCTTCCAAACTCGCATCACTGTGGAACTGTTCCGCTGCATACGAGCTGCTATTGCGCGATAGGAAAATCCTCCTTCTCGAAGGCCGATTATCCTCCCTCGTTCAAACTCCGTAAGTTGCTTGAATTTCTTATTCTTCCGTCGTGGAGGCATACTCAGGTCTCACTAAACGTTTGCCACTAACAAATAATCATAGACTTTTTTCAACGTCCCGCTACAGCACTTTATTTATACGCTTTCAGCATCAATTCAGAGGGCGCTGCGCGCGCCGCTCATTACGATATTTCTGAAACCGTATAATTTGCATAATATCTATAATTTGACATTTTGCTGCGAATTTCATTTTGATTCTGATGTTCCTTCATGTGTAATTTCTACAGAACAGCCGTTCTGCATATATATATATATATCTTCATACCTATATACTCTCTCTATATAATAGGCATATTGGAAGGAGACCAGGGAATAAGAATGAACAGTTTATTTTTTTAACTGGGGTGAGGGAGAATAGGATAGAATAGAAAATTAGATTATTATTAAGAGAAGTTATTAAATTAAAGTTAAATCATTACCTCTCTGTATACACACACACGCACGCACATACACACACACACACACACACACACACACACACATATATATATATATATATATAAAATTTTCTTTAATTATTTTACATTTTTAAGAGTTGTGATCAATGAATGCACGTGTTGTATTTAGTTCTTTTTAAGTTACTAACTTATATTTTATTTTCCAATTTGTTGCTGTAGTTTGTGTTCTATTATTAACGATAGACAATCTGAAATAAACATTTAATATTAATATCATTCATGTAGAGAGAAACTTAAATATAAGTACAAAAGTAATTCTTAATAAGTTTAATGACAAATCTTATAAGTTTTTTGCACTCCTATTTTTGTTCATCAATTGCCTAAAGTTTTGTATAACGGTTTTCTTAGATTGCAGAAAAAGGAGAGAAACCAATATGTTGAATTAGGAAAACAATCCAATGATGAATAATAATTGAGATTTCCTATTCCGATAATCTTGAATAAAGCTCCCGATTTAATTCAACTAACTGTTAAACGCCCGTAAAGACAAGTGTATTGATATAAGCAATTACCACATTGAATAACGCCTAATGAAACTTTAAGACAAGCTTTCGTATAGCCCCTTAATGATTTCCGTTCCTACATTACTTTCCATTATCTACGACACTAGCTCCGGGGGAACCGCGATCTAAGGAAATCAACTTTGATCCCGTTTGAATAACATTGCGGAATTATGTTCATTACAGTAAGCGCCTGTGCATCATTATATAATACCTGCAGGATATTTCGGGGTGGACGACAAATACTGTAAAGGGTTCTATGAATAAGGGAATTATTTTACATCTTATTTTACATCAGTTGTAGTGATAATAAATATATAGCTATATTTTTGTCGAAACCGAATTGTAAAATTTAAAAAGAGTTTTTTTTCTTCTTATTTTAGGGATAAACTTTATTTATTTTAGTTGACATGTTACACAACAATAATAATTATATGGAATAGTTTTCAAATTTCTTAAGGAAAATAAAATTGTTTTATGATTTTACTTAGTTTTTTATATTACAATTATATTTTTAAAAAAATACATCTTCATTTTATATTTCATATAAATTACAGCATCTAGAGTAGAGTTCAAACTTGTAGAAATCTTTAAGGGAAAAAATCTGCTTTCGATACTTTGAGGCTCATTTAATATTTTGAAAAATTTATTATATAATTATTTGTCATTCATAGATAATTTAATTAAAAATATAATGTTATATGGTTTGCTTTATTATCTACATCCTATCAAAAGGCACATTGAAATAATAAGGGAAAATGAGTACAACTTGTATGAGAATAGTTTGATATAAAGAAACTTTCTTTTATTTGATTGAAACCAATTAGTTTCAGTGCTTAGTTGTTTAGAAAGCCGATCAGGTAGCATCTTGTTTTGATAATGAACGAATCAGGTTACAATAGGATTAAACTCTTGATATTATTTCTTGGAACTATAAGGAGGGTATTTGTCAGTGTATTTAGTGAAACTTAGTAAACTTGTTTTTTTTTATTGTGTTCCCTCATTTAATAAACTTTTAAACATAATAAAATTATAGAAATTCCATTATTTCACTTAGCTGCCTGGGTGACTGATCACCCAGGTAGCTAAGTGAAATAATGGAATTACGTGATCAAAGCTACTGTTATGAAGACAGAAGAGAAATTGGTAGAAAATTATTCAAGGGTGGCATTTAGAAATTTGCGAAGGTATATAGTGAGACTCAATCACTACAAAGCAAATTGAAAAGGTAGGAAAATATGTACAACATCAATTGATAATAGAATAATTGAAATACTAGGGGTGCGTGTTAGAAAAAATGATTTGAGAGTATACAAAAGGAAATAGCGCAATATAATGAAAAGATTAGTGAAAGGATTATTTGAAGCAGACTTAAGGAATTTGGCTAAAAGTTAAAATTCCAATACGAAATCCATTGTTATTTCTCAAAGTTTAAAAATATTTAACTGGGCTAAAACTCATGTTAATTGGGCACCGAAACAATGGGACAGTGTTATTTGGAGCGATGAGACTAAACTCTCATGTTTAGTAGTGATGGTTCAAAATACATAAGATGAAGAATTGGCGAATATATACTTCTTGATTGCATTATACCTAAAGTGAAACACCCAGTTAGTATTATGATATGGAGTTACCTGGCACACATAAGGTGTTGGTAGATTTTGAGTTATAAATGAGTATAAAATGATCAAAATATATAAAATAATTACTTGAGCAAAAACAGAAGTGTTCAGCACATGAACTTTTCCAAGATAATTAATCAGTTATATTTCAACAGGATTCAACCCCATATTATACGGCTACTGTGTGCAAAAAGAGGTTTGAATATAACCATATTCCTCTACTGGAATGGCATGAAAAAGGCCTAGATCTTAACAGGATCGGAAATCTTTGGTGGCGACTAAACAAAAATGTGAGTGAGAAACAACTCTACAATAAAACGTAAGTAACGGAAGCAATAATTAAATCTTGGTTTCAATTTAAACATCTGACTAACTTTAAAAAGTTTGTTCAAGGAAAGGTATCGTAAAGCCGTATTCAAGTATTAAAGTTACACAATTAAGTATAATCTGGCGTTGTTAGATTGTTTGTATACCTCAGCTTTTCTATGTGTGTTTCACTTTTATTTTTATTATAACTTATATCGTAATGAAAGCTAACTATTTCATAAATGCTACTTCATTAATATTATGATAAAATTATCTTCCCATGTTATTTTATGGTATAACTTAAACAAATTTAATTTTATGAGCCCTTAAACATCAAAAGCAGATATTTTTTCTAAAAGTTTTCCTCAATTTTGGCCACCACTACATAAGGTTATTTTTTTCGGGAAAGCAAAAGTGATCGACCTAAAGAAACAGCCTCCTGGGCGGCTAATAAGTACGATGTCTGAATAATTGTTTTGATGCACTTAATAAGTTATATGGCAAAACTTTCTTTTTATGTTATATCCTATTCAATCAAGTACATTAAGTAGTTGCAAATTCATTGGTTAGTTTGATATAAATATTTTTTAACTAAAACAAACCCCATTAAAACAACTATCTTTATTCTGGAAATACAAGAAACTATTAGCAATATAAATATATAGCTTGTAATTAAAAGCAGATATATCTTACATAGTAATGTAAAATAATAAAATTTTAAACATCTTAAAATGTTAGCACAATTCACGAAAGTGATTTACTCGGAAAATGCAGTAAAAAATTACGTATCATAATCCTTTGATTTATAAACTATTTTCCAAGAATTGAATATAAAATAAAAGTTTAAAATATTTACTCTAAATAAATAGAATCATTTTTTAAATAACCTAGAAAAGGATCTGTTACCTCACATATTAACGTTTATTTTCTCAAAATATTGAAAATTGTTTGACTGATTAAAATAATGCTAACGAGTAAAATTAAATCTGAAGAAACTATGCAAAATTAGCATGCCATTATTAGAATTAAATGTATGTGGAAGGTTCAAACTAAAGAAAAATAAAAATAAAAATGTATATCAATAAAAATATGAGTTCATTTCAATTCAGTACTGTAGGAAATGATACATATTTCAAGTCTTTTAAATTTTAACTTTATTTCCTGAGATGAATTAATAGCACAACTCAAATTCATTGTAAAACTAGCATGCATTGTGTGCATTCTCTAATTTGTTGAGAAACATTTCGTACCTCTTATCTCCTCCTATTTCAGTCGTACTTTTTATCTGCATGCACATAATACCGTTCGTTTGTTTCAGGAAGGAGATATATATCCTCGATTCCCTTCAAGACCACAAGATCTAAGTTCACAGATCTAAGTTCTAGTATTAGAAAACATTTGTCGTCTTCCAGATTCTTTGGCACTCGTGAAGGAGATCCGTTCTTGTGCTAAACATTATACTATCTTAGTTAGATTTTACTTCCAAACAATTAAAATTTGTTGACTTGGTTTTCTCTTAACTGGACATTAACACTTTCTGAATTTTAAGGAATTGTCATATAAATAAATTGAAAATTATTTGATAAGAAATTAAGAATTTTCTTAAGATTCATGTAACTATAAATTTGTTGTTGATTCCTAAGTGCATACTTATTTTGAAATTTCGCATAAATCTTTATTCAGATTTCACATGACTAAAATATTTCAGACTTTGCTTTATTCGTACATATTTAGTTCGTAGAATTTGCAAGTAAATAAGAGTTTCTTCTGTAATTAGAGTAAATTATTATTTTTCTAGAAAAAATATAATTGTTAAAAACGTAATTACTGTAGTTTGCTTAAAATTAAATTTCTATCCATAATAAAACTTAATAAATAATAATTGTAATAGTGATAAACTCGTAAGTGTAGTTGAGAAATACTTTCTTTCTGTATTAAATGGCATTCAAACAGGTTTTTTTTATATCATCTTTTCTTAAAAGACGAATTCAAAGATAAGTGCTTAAAATTGTAAAGAAATGCTACGATTTTTCATTTAAGAGGGTTTTTTTTTATTTTCAATAGAAATTTACAGACTTATATGAAAAAGCAATTTCATAACTTTTTAATCTAATTAATGAATTCAAAACTCATATTTGGAATACATTTATGAATGAACTAAAATGAATTTCGTATGCAGTAAAAAAATATTTATGTGTATTTATATATGTATATCTTTCAAATTAAGAACAATAATAATGATTTTAAGTATTTCTTAATATTTATCCTGAATATTTAAAGTCATTGCAAACTAATGTTAATGCAAATGAAGTGGGATATTTAAATGCTTTTCTAAAAAAGAATATTATAAAATTTCAAGCAAAATATACGATAAAAAGAACCCATTCCCCCTTTTTTGATTCATACAGTACTTTCACGTGAGCTTGAGTATTTTAGGACCATTTATAAGCAGATTTGCGTAATATTAGACTTTGACTGAAACACAGTATTTAGTTATATTAATTTGTTTCAGTAAAAAAAAAAATCTCTAAAAGCAGAATTTCTTTTGGATTTTAATAAACATACTAAAAATAAATATTAAAACAAAAACTAATTCTGTATGAATTTGGTTTTGGTGATATTAATTTTTAAAGAAGTATACTTCATAGGAACTTGAAAAATTTTAAAAGCACCAAACATATTATAGCAACTTCTAATTTACGACCTTTTTGAATAAAATTACAAATTTTTTAATTATAATACCTATAAAATTAAATGTTATATATATATATATAGGAAAGATATTTACATATGAAGCTGTAAGTCACCAGAAGGTGCAATACAGAATCGCCTCAATCAATATAGTGCTTTTACTCCCTCTTGCTGAATCAAGCCGTGGTTGCCCGACGGTTTGGCTTAAAAGAAACGAAACCGTATAATCTGTTAAGTGTAACAACACTAACAGATTCTTCTGGGTTCTTTAGCAATCGTAAAAAGATAGTGTGCTTACAATTTTACATTAACATCCATATATATCTAATGTACCTAGTCAAAGTCTGTCCGAATATAAAAAGTGAATAAAATTCAGTTATCTCTAATCACTAGCTTATGTCCAGATTCAGTGATTAGCCTGACGCTGCAGCTCAGTTAACTTCCAGAGCCAACATGATACTTAATAAATGGCTCAGGAGTGTCGAGGTCTGAGTTTAGACATGACCATCTATCCATACTGAAATGACCAGGAATCGAATCTACTCGCAGTTAGACATGTTAACCACTACACCACCGCGGATACACAGACTCAAACGCACGCTCACACGCCTTTACGCGAAGTATATACACGCCTTTCTCCTTCTATGAAAATACATATCGTGTTCGATTATATACTTTACCAGCTTAATACTTTTGGGTGCAGCTCCTTCAAATCATGTAATCCAACCTGGATGTAATACTTGCATGGATATGAGAAATATAGTCTCTCTTTGTACATAATGTGTGTCTATCATTTACACATACACACATATTCATACAATTTTTATTGATCTGATACATTTAACTCTAATAAACAATGAACATCATTTTACTTTTTTAAATAAGAATTGCCAAAGTGAACATAAAAGTAATATTTACAACGCATCCATCAAAGTAGTGCGTAGAGTTGTGCCTTTGAATATTAGGAGCATGTGACATTCCTTCTCTATTAATTTACACTATAACTTACGCTTTCTGCGTCATCAGGAATAGCGTAGTAGGAAACAACATTCTAAGTTTTTTGTTGCAAGTATTCGGCTGAAAATTGTTTTTATGGTCTTTCTAATAACATTAGATTCTTAAGAAAAATTGTTATATACCAGGATATTTAGATTATATATTTAAGTTATATTAAATCCATCTCTTCTTAAACAGTATGCACCTAGAGATTCAAAATTTCGGTCTCCAACCCCTTGAAGAGAAGTAAAAGGAATTTCATTGACTTTGGCATTTCGACACCACTCTTTAATTACATTAGATATATTACGTTATAATAACATATAAATGCAAAAATTAAAAAAATTATAATAAAAATATCAATATGGAATCAATGAATTCCTGATATTTCTAAAGCGTAAAAAATCTTGAAAATATAAGGGGATCACTTTCCTTCCCTGGCACAGTCCTGTTACTCAATTTTGCTCTAACTTCTTTAAGTTTAATTGCATTACGAAGATCGTCTATCAGTTCAGGGGCACCATTTATATATATATATATATATATATATATATATATATATATATGAATCAATATAAAAATAATGCTACGGAACAGCGATACAACTCTTATACGACAAATATACAAATGTGTACGTGTGGGGAGAGGAACTAGTCAAAAATCAAGATTTATAATAGCGCGAGCCAAATCCAGCAATCGCTTTAATTAAAATTCAAACAGTAAAAGTGAGTAAAGACCAACATTTAAATGAATGAATCAGGTGGCAACTTCTGGGTAGGCTAGAAGCAGGCCCGTCTCAAATCCAGAATTACAGAAAATTCGATTTGACGACCAACGTCGTGCCCAACTTATGGAAACTGTTTAAGGATATCGGATCCATTGAGAGAAAGCTTGGGCAAGGTCATCTAAGAACCACGACGTCCTGAGAATAGAGACATTTGTATATTATATCGAGGTGTAACAGGGATGCTACAGCTTCTCAGATCACGCATGAGTTGCTTGCGACTAAAGGAACCTGAGTTTCAAGAGTGACTATTTCCAGAAAACTTCATGAGAGAAGGCTGTTTGCAAGAAGACCTGTTTGCGTCTCGTTCACTTCTGCGAACAGGAGAATCAACTTAAATGGTGCAGAGATCATAGAGACTGGAGCACGGATTTTTTGCGACTGTTCTTTTCACTGATAAGTTGCGGTTCAGCCTAAATAGAGATTCTCACCGTACTTTCATATGGAAAAAAACCAGAGTACCACTAAATGCTTTTCAATGTCCGAGAAATAGACCATTACGGCAGCGGAGTCTTGATGGTCTGGACAGGTATCATTTTCGATGTTCACACACACCTCCATGTCTTTAAAAGAGGTACTGCGACTCTTGAGAGGTACAGGGAAGATGTCTTGGATTCATATATCTGCCTTTCTGTCCTGATTTCCGTTTAATGGATGGTAATGCGAAGCCACAAAGAGCTCATTTGGTTGACGAGTTTCTGGAATGTATATTCGTTGGGTGGATTGACCAGCCAGCAATACTATAGAGAATGCCTAGGACGCTCTGGGAAGGGCATTTGCAATTCGCAAACGCCTCCAATAATTATCCAAAACCTGAAAACAGCGTTGCTGAACGAAGGCGACCAATTTCCACAGGAACTCATTAATTCCCTTAATTCCAGCATATAATTAGGCTGCAAGACCTGTATAGGTATTTAAAAGAACGGACCATACCCCCTATTAACACATTTTTTTTGTTCTATTCCTCAACTGCTGTTTCACACCTTGTGACTCCAATGAGTGTTACGCACGATCAAGCGGGTGTATGATAACTGTGCTTTTTTTTTTTTTTTTGTATTATATCAACTCTATATACAAACCAAATTTTATTATATATATATATATATATATATATATATATATAAGCACAAAATAAGTTTGTAAAATCCCATATATATCGCAATGAAACAAAATCAAAAGAAATATGGGAAATGAAAAAACAGATTCGGGGCGGGACTGAGTGTTAAATCTTAAATTAGTTTTATGCTATTCAAATCTTAGGTCTTTTCAGTTTACTGTGCAAATAAATTGACGAAATGGAATCTCAAATCAAGCGAAAGTAGAAAAATATGCTATTCGAAAAAGAAGAAAAGTAATTACATTAAAGTCGAAATACAAAAATGCGTGATGAATAATAAAATCAAAAGCACTAATTTAAAAATCATCATTCTCTTTCGTTAAAAGTTTTTGAATTTTTTAAAGTGATTAAATAAAAAAAAAAGCTGATAACAAGTTGAACAATTTTTTGTTTGTCAGAAGGTTATATAAAAGATGCGTATTCCAGTTTTAATAAGTTCATCTGAATACCTTAATACACCATAAAATTTAATTGCCATAAGACACATATATTAATACAGCGCTACATTATTTAAAATTTAATGCAATAATTATTTGAATATTTTCTTCACTTCACCTTTCCACAAATGGAAGGAAATTAATCTATTTTACAATTTCTAGTTATATAATTTTTAAATAATCAAATCTATGAATTTAAGTTTAGTAATTATGGTGTATTATTACTATCGTTAAGTATTTCTCAATATCGTTTTAAGAACATGGATATTTTATTTTCCATAGCATGTGTTTAGGATAAATTTAAAATTATAATGCATAAATAAAAATTTAATCAAAGACATATGTCGTAATCTCATTCTTTGAAAAATATTTAAATAAATCCAGTTGACAAACAATATTATTTAGTGAATGTTTAACTTTCTCTTTCCTTAAAATTCAAGTACATCAGTATTCCTTAATGTCAACATCTGAAAAAAGAACATGTTTGATAATAAATATTTCTTCATAGAATTGTCATTGATTCGAAAAAAAAAATTGTTTTGAAATATTTTCCTAAAGTTCTGAGAAAAAGGAACATTTTTATGAAAAATATGATATGATAATGGCATGTTTGAAAATTGTTTTAGCATATCAATAAATTCAGTTTTTCTTTTACATATTTATTACTGGAAATGTTGTGCCTTTAACAAATAATTGTCATTGCGTTTAAGATCTATCTTTACTTTAAGATTTGGATGAGAAAAAAGCTTTAATTTAATTCCTTTCATTTACGTTTTGAAGTTTGGTTTCGCCTGTTTATTCAATTTATATTTAAATATTAAACGTTATCTGTCAAACAGAAAATAATCTTTAGCCACAGATTCATTCAATTATATAAACAGACTAGATGATTCCCCCCTCCCTTTTACTTCGAGAAATTTCATGAATGAAAGAAAAATTCATTACGACTATTAGATTATATTACTTTGCAGCTATATTTTCAGACTATACGATTTAATGGATATAAATCAATAATACTAGTAAATTTATGCCATTTTAGCTCAAATATGGAGGAAAATTACACTATAACACATGAATTATGCAAAATGTTACATTATTCCCCAATATTTTTTTAAGAATATTGCTATTGAATACGAAAATTGTGGAATTACACGCACACACACACACACACACATATATATATATATATAAACAAAAAATATTAAATATTCGTTAAAAGAAATTTAAAATGAAGTGTTTCGAAATAGAAAAACTATGTCAAACAGTAAGAATGATACTAAGCAAGTCAAAGAGCCATTGTGGGCTGATGACCGAGGATGAGAGGTGATACAAATTTGATTGTGCAACTTTAGCTTTTCAGACTTGGTAAGATAATATGGGAATATTCCAAAATACAAAAGGTAAAATAATAAATTAATTAAAAATGAGAGCATTAATATTCTAACATATAACCTCTCGATATATCTCTAACAAATTATATAATGGAAAAAATATATGCATCGAAAGTAGTTTAAAGGAATGAAAAGAATTAAAACAAATTTTCTGACAAGTGAGGAAGACTTCATTAAAAACAAGGTGATGAACTGCTAATAAGTATCTCGAAAAACACGTCAATGCATTTTCTGAAAATAAAAGTGCATTATATTATATATATATATATAGTAGTATATATTTATTTTTTTACATTATATATATATATATAACTTTTACTGTAACAATTTGATTTGTGTGGTTGGGGTTGGTAGAAATTCAAAAGTAAATATATATTCAAAAATAGCATGAATCTATTATTAATAAAAAAGTAATTATATTATCAAAAGTAACAAGAATGATAAAGGAAACTATATTGATCAGAATACTGTAAAATGCTGAGGAATCATCTGCTTAGTTGTATGTGTAATAGGATACATGCAATGTAAATCAGCAGTTACTTTTCAATTAAAAGAGATAAACTACGAAAAATCAAAGAAGCAAAAAACAAAAATTATATCATAAAGAGAAATTTCAACAATTTTATAAAAAATTAAAAAGCAATAACAAACATAATAATCCGAACATGTAATTTATAAATTTGAATCCGATAAATAATTATGAAAAACACCATAAAAAGAATTATGCTTAAAAATAAGTAAACATTAAAGTTTATAACAAAGGGTTGACACATTGATAATAAAATGTAAATCTCTTGCAATAACAAAGAAAATTAATACCAGTAAAGGCTATTCTATATTCAAATAATTAAGACTGTTAAAAACAAATAATAATTCCATAGTCTAAATAATAATGAAAGATTTTTAAAGACATTTAAAAATTTATCAGTATAAGTAATTTATTAAATTTTTTATATATTCATTTTAAACTCATATTAGACAAAAAAAATATAATCAGTTCAAAAGCAAATTTTGAAAAATTGAAATAAATTGTTATAAATTACTAAAAACATAGTGAATAATATCACAAAGAATTGTAGAAACATATAACATTTTAACAGTCTGATACACTTTATTTAGCATTCACAAAGATATCTTATGCTTGAGAAAAATTAATACTGTCATATATGCTAAATATTACTGTACATTTTTCATCCAGAATATATATTTTGATATATAATTACTCAAATTTAAGAATATATATATATATATATATGTGTGTGTGTGTGTGAAGAGAGAAAGTAGGGAATGCTCCTTCTTAACGTATTGTTTATTTTTTAACTTATTTTCTTTTACTTTGTTCCAATAATTCACTTTAGTAATCTGCTTAAACTAATCTCTCAACTATTTTCTTAAGTTGTATCTGTAACTGACATCTTATCAAGCCACATATTGAGTTATTCTTCGCTAGCCTTTGGCATATGAACACGAACGCGAATTGTTCAGAACTTTTCTCTTTACCTCTCGCTTTCGATCATTATTTCGTCTTGAAATGCCGCTGCTCTGCGGTTTTTGTGAAGTTTCGCCACTGTTAATGCAGTATTTCTTAATAAAATACTCTGGAATAGAATCTTTTCCCTATTCGATTACCAACATAACATGTAGAACAAAGAAATATTTGGAGCTTTCTATTAACACCGCATCAGTACATAAATACGCATATATATATATATATGTGTGTGTCTGTGGTCTCCCCATACATGCTAGTATATATATATGTATCTATAACACATCAATCAATGCCCGAGACTAACCAGAGAGGTGCTCGTAGTACCAGTAGCCAGGTCTTTTCATTACTAACCTTTGCTTGAAACATGTCAATAATTTTGCAAGTCGATCGGACCAGAAACAGCTGAGTTATCGAGGTTGGAGTAAAGTCGTTTTTGGTTGTTTAAAAATGGAAAAAACCGAGTTTCGATGTTCTGATAAAACATTGTTTTTAATGGGTAAAAGCACCGTGCAAGCAGAGACAATGGATGAAAAATGTTACCAGTTGTCTTGTCAAAAGCAACGATTTGTCGGTGGTTTGCACCGAGGACTAAACGTGGTCGTACGACCTGGACGCGGAACGCTCGTTGACCTGTGGAAGCCTTACACCGGGAAATGTAATTAAGTGAAAGTATAATGAAGATCGTAAGTGAAGCTCCGTGAGATTGCTGAGATGACACAGATATCATATGGAGTGTATTTACTGAAAAGGTTTTTTGAAGTGAAGAGTGAAAAGGTTTTTTCAAATAGGGTGCCGCGATTGCTTTCAGTGGAACAAAAGCAACAAGGTCGATGATTCAGAAGCTGTTTATCGCTATTTACTCGAAAAAAAGATTTCTTGCGGAAAAAAAAAAAAGAAGATTTGGAAAATCGTTGGAACGATTATCTGCACCCTAAAGGTGATTAACAAAGGTGTTATGTTGATGAATAAAAATTTTAAAAAAATGTTGTTTTTAATGTTAGACTCGGGATGTTATTGATGTATGTATATATATATTGTATGTAAACTGCTGTTTTAGAAAATGCAACACCATGAAGGAATCATGGAATCAAATGAAATTCGCAGCAAATCTCAATTGTCTATTAATACAAATTAATAAAAAAAGTTTCAGAGCCATCGCGCGTGCGCGCGCACTACAGCATACTCTAGATATGCTGAAAGCGTATAAATAATAAAATTGCTGTAGTGGGACGTTGAAAAAGTCTATGATTATTTGTTAGTGTCAAACGTTTAGTGAGACCTGATGCTCTTCCACGACGGAAGAGAATAAAAATTCAAAGCAACTTACGGGTTTGAACGAGGGGAGGATAATCGGCCTTCGAGAAGGAGGATTTTTCCTATCGCGCAATAGCTCGTATGCAGCAACAGTTCCACAGTGATGCGAGTTTGGAAACGGTGGACCGACAGGCACCGAACAACTCGAAAAAACGGGCACTGGACGACGAAAGGTGACGTCAGGCCTCGTACCTGCTCCGCATGGCGGTGAAGATGATCGCGCAGCTTCCTCCAGGCGGCTGGCAGCACGTTGGTCTACTGCTACAGGTGTACAATTGTCGGCCGTCAGTTCGTCGTCGTCTGCTGCGCCGTGGTTGCGTGCAAGAATTGCCGCTATACAGGATTCCCCCCTCACGGCGAATCATCGACGGCTGCTGCGTCGGCAATTAGGCTCTTGAGCACAGGGGAACAGGCGAGCTGATTGGCACCAAAATTGTCTTTTCAGATGAATCACGCTTCAATTTGTGGACCCTTGATGGCCGTGTTCGTGTTAGACGTTATGCGGTCAGCGCTGCCTTCCTGAGTGTATTGTTTTGACATAGTGGTCGAACACCCAGGTTATGGTCTGGGGTGATTTCGGCTTATGCATGGACGATCCAATTTGATACGAATTGAGGGGTAATCTCAGCTAGCAACAGGTACGTCAGTGAAGTGCTACAGCCCGAAGTCGTTCCTTTCCCCAAGGCATCCCTGGAGCCTTATCTTTCAGCAGGATAATGCACGCCCACATGTTGCGCGGACTGTTCGAGACTTCTGTTCAGCACAGCGCATGCCACTTCTTCCTTAGCCTGCTTATTCACCAGATATAGCTCGCCTATTGAGCACGTGGGATATGAAGTTTGGTCGGCGTCTCGCTCGTGATCCGCGTCCACTGCAGTTTCCAAGACGAACTTTGGTTGCGCATACAAGCGATGTAGATTCTCTTCCTCAAACTGAATTATTCAACATCTGTTTGACTCCATACCACGTCATATAGCAGCACTTATTACGCGACATGATTTGGCTGCAAATACTGATTTCGGACACAGCAATTTGTTTTCTTTGTTTTGAAAATTTCATCATTTTATTTGTATCAGTACAAAGTCGTTCTGCATTAAATTTCATTTGATTCTGATGAGTTCTTTCATGGTGTTGCATTTTCTACAAGAGCAGCGGTATACATATATATATATATATATATATATATATATATATATATATATATATATATATATATATATATATATATAATGTATATACATACTCTTATATATATATATATATAGTAATAACATATACATATATATTTATATATATATATATATATGTATATATTCATATATATTTATACTCTATCTATATATATGTGAAATACCACTGACTGAATCATCACGATATCTCTAAAACTATACAACCGAGATTGACTTGAAATTTAGTATAGTTACTCATTTTGATGTAGACGCTCACTAAGAACGGATTTTTAAGGGAATTCTTATCAAAAATGTGATTTTTATCGTTAATCTTTTCTTATCCATCAATTATGTCATTTTGGTGACTGTCTTAAAGTAGAACATAAATGGAATATATTTTTTTTATATGTATTCTGTGCATTGCTACCAATTAAGTTTACTTGGCGAGATTTGCGCGTGCGAAATGGAAACAATTTAATATTGTGGCGCTGATGGATGATTGGCAAGAGCGGGATTTTGAAAAAAATAATAATAAAACGCCACACCCAAACTCAATCCACGCTGGTGGGATTACTGTTTATCATATATAATGTAAAATGATGGGCCCCAGAAATTCCTACATTTAGAGATTTATCACCAAATATTTTCCACCATAGACAGCATTTTCAATGACCTTGCATTGTGCTATACTATGGTAACTAACTGATTTCCGATCCACTTTGCTCAGCATACGATAATTTTTTATTGTTGATTATACACGTAAGTTTAAATTTATGAAGAGTATTTTATTATTAATAATGATTATAAATTACATTTGTGAAATCCTAAACGCAATCTTGAAGTTGAGTTGGCTTTTAACAAAATGAATAATAACGGTATGTTACTCATGTCATTGATAAAAAAAAATAAGTAGCTGTCAAAATATTTATTTTTATGTAATGCATTAACTGCAACCTAAATGTAAATAATGTTATGCAAAGTTTTTGTTTTCTGTAATTTGGCTTGATTTTGGCTTTTTGTTTCTAGAAATAAAATTTTTTTTATTTTTTTAAAATGGCTGGGGATATTTATCGTTTTCAGAATACAAAATTATTTTTAATGCTATGATTTTTAAAACTATTCTGTCTTACTCCAATTGCAGTTATACTGTTAGCATAATAAGTTATCCTTTGCAAAAGGATAACACGTAATATAAGGTGACTTTTGCTGAAATTTTTTATTATAACTTTATTTTTTTTGTTGGTTATTTTTTTTGTGAATTTTTAAATAATTTGATATTTAAAATTAATTTCGGTATATTTTTTTAACTAGAGAAAGTATTTCATTAGTGGATTATTAAAATTGATTTTTCATATTTACTTTTCAGTTATACTTTTGATCAATGAATGTTGAATATATTTGGATAGATGGAATACCTACTCTTTCAAAATTTTTTAAAATGGCACGGCAGCATGTTTATTTTCATCTCTATCTTTGCTGGTGCGGTGACATATCGATGGCGTATAAACATGATATTGTTTCACGTGTTTAACAACTGGTCGTTTAAATGCTGCCACATTCAAATGCTATCTCTGCGCCTCTTACAATACAAGATTTTTTAACCAGAAATGTAAACCAAACACGTATGGATCTATTGCGAAATTATGGCGGACAGAACTATTTCCTATCAGTTCGAAGTATATCAAGGTGGCTGCCTTATAGCTTTGTTGGGGAAACAATTCAGGGGAAAAAAGATTACGCTTATGGGGAACGTAATAATGGTCATTTTGATGTTTATATTTAAATAGTTGGATTAATAAATTGAAGTTAGCCGGTTATGATAATGTGAAATAAAAAAGAAATGTGTCATCTTGTAGGTTTCAGCCTCCAATAAAATGTGCCTGTGTTAGTTCTGCAAAGATCAATCAATATCTTAACATTGATTTATCAAGGTTCAAAAATTCAGACATTATTAATGATTAAATCTCTTCAACTAATAAAGGTAAAAAAAGAAGAAAGATTCACAAATTCAAGTTAGATGATATAGCAAGTAAGACAAGCTGCTTACACAAATATACTAAAAGCCATCACTAGAGTACATAAGCAGCTGTAAAAAATACTTTTCTAATAACCCCCATGTGAATCCAGGCAGCTGTATTGAAATGCTACAGTGAAAAGATCAAAAGTTAATTAGCATACATTTCAGAAATTTGTCTGGTTTTAAATATGAAATATATATTGACTATTCAAATGATAAAATTGTCATATCGGAAAACGTTGCCCTGTCTCGAGGTGCCGTGCTTTAAAATGGATAGAAAGAACCCCAGGAATGTGCTAGTGGTGGGTCAGTCCAGCTTCCTGCTATTTGATTCTACCCTGAACCAAAGTAGCCTTCTTAACCAGCAAATCAGCTTTTCAGAACATTTTCTTTCTACAATTCGTAAATTATAATGGATGTTTTCAGATGACGTCATTCAGACAAAAGAGGTGAAGGAAGGAAATTTTGCAACATTTAAAGTCAGGGACCAAATATACCACAGGATAGGGTAGCTCTATTGACTGAGCCTCCTCAACCTTCTTTCTTCAGCTTTACTTTCTCTGTGATTTTGAAGTGAAAAAAACATTCATTGTGTTATTTTCCCAGGTGTTAAGCCCAATTAGCCGATTACAAAGGCGCCACGATACACACTATGGGATATTACGATTCCAAAGCGTTGATGATTCAGTTCCTTAAGACCAAAAGGTTAAAGGTTATAATTGCAGATAAAAACCATCTGGAGAACACAAAAAATCGTTTCAATGCTAATTTCTTGATATTTTATGTATGGTTCCAAAAATTAATGATTATCGTCGTCCAGCGAAGCGGGCGGATTACAATAGTATATATATATATATGATAGTGTGTGTTTATGTTGTGCGTGTAGCGTGTGTATATATGTATATATACATATAATATATATAGAGTAAAATATATATATATATATATATATATATATATATATATATATATATATATATATATATATGACGAGAGTCCGTGTATAAATCTTAACTCAATTTCTTAAGCCTATATATTTTTGGGTATATATGTATTATTTTTTTATTTAACTAAATTAATATTATAGAAGGAATTAGGGGATTACTACAGTAATATTTTTGCAGAACCATCGGAAAAACACATTTAATGAAATGTATAATTGAAGAACGAAAATCATTGCCCTACTACGGAGTTCAGTCAAGTACTGGAAGAAGTGGGATATCTCTTAATAACTCCGTAATACTAATCTTGGTAAACAGAATTAATAATATCTTCGCAACGCGCAAACTGAATTATGTTGGTGTCAATTTGCTTACATTTCTTGTATTACTTTCTACTTTTTTTACCAGGCACATCCATATTAATTTCGAGATTCATAACGCAAGGGTTACATTTGGTGCTTAGTAAAATAAAATGCACTTTTCTTTCTTTTAATTCTAAGACATTAGAAAAGCTATTCTCAAAAACTTTTTTATGGGATGGGTATTATTTTCCATATTTTTTCAGATACACTGTTAGGTATTTAAACTGTTACTTTTTCTCTTTTACTATTATTCACTCATAATCTCGTTATTTATTTTAATATTCATTTGAAAAAATTTGATATCTATAACAATGATGAATTAAAAAATATTTTTAAGAAATATTTTTATGTTTTGTCTATGTTTTTTTCTCTTGAGAAAAACTGAATGTGCTAATTGTCCTACACCATGCAACAACACACAGCTAACCTGACATATGTGCCTATTTATTAACATCAATTCTCCTTACATATTTTTCTTAATTTTTATTATGGCTTTTTAATATGGGTATGAGTGAGCTATGAACAAAACATTGAAAACCGAATATGGAGATTTAAAGTATAGAATGAACTCCATAATCTTTTTAAATATAATATTTAAATGGTGGTTAGAAGAGAAAGAAATACTTGTGAATTTTTATAAGTCCTGGTAATTTTATTAGTTATAATAGAAAAGAGAATATTTCAATAGCTTTAGATTGAATAGTTTGTTGTTTATTTATAGATAGGTACATTAGGTAATGCATTTACACAGAGATTAGAGAGAGAATGCACATTGTACTTTTTGAAATTTATTTTAAATGGTTACTAAAACGATATTTTATTCAAGCATAGAGGAACATCGCATTTGGGCGTTTTATTCTCTAGTAAAACCAAGTTCATGATGCTATTTTGACGTGTTTCTCTCAATATGCATGGGCCAATGGTCAATTTTAAACTGAAAGACAATTACTGGAGCATTTCTAGAAGAAACAGATTTCCTCTTTTAAGTGGTGGTTTTCTCCTTCCATTTTATGGACACATCTTCATTTTGTTGATTTTAGTCGGAACCATAAGGAAGTTCAGATCATATCTGACTTAATAATGAAATTTCATTTCTATACCTGTGGTCTCGATTTGATTATATGTATAGATGAAACAAACGTTCCCTGACATCAAGATCAAATAAATACCAAAAATATCCAAACATATTTTTTACTTAGTATATATATTTTGCCTCAAAATCAAATCTATCTAAGGATCCAACTCTTGTTTATTACATAAGGACGTCATCATCCCTAGCAAGATAGATCATCATAAAACAATAATTATTATTTAAATTTCTAAAGTATATTAGCATCACTGAATCCAAACTACCTTATCATCGATTATTCTTCATACCATTGACAAAGTATTCATAAATATTTTAGTCAGTATTTTGTTTTTTTTCATCAACGTCAATAAAATGAAGCTACTATCCAATAGTTCAATGTTATTATAAATTAAATTAATAGAAGAGTCAGGACAATTTCTATTATTGATCTACTAATTTCCAATCTCAACCATATGTATATACTTATACGCTCTGAGGTACACACCTAGAACTTATAAATGTATTGTTTGTTTTGACTCCACATAGGTGTTGCCAAATGGTTTCCAATAAACTTAACCTATTATGTAATTAAACTATAAAATCAAATAAAAAGAAATACACAAAATGTGAAAAAACATGATTCTTTTTTAGTAGTAGTTTTTTTGACAATGAAGAACCTAATTTGATGAACTTTGTTATTTCAGTTGGACGTTTTCTGCTTCGAACTTATATTTGGAACTTCTACTGCTATCTGTTTTTCAATTTTGTAGTTATAAACTCTTCTATTCTTATCTTATTTTATGCATGTTGTTGCCGTTTGGAAACATATATTGGTTGGTATTTTAGAAACAATATGTGTTGCCTTAAATGACTACATATGCACTGTAAGGTTAATATCAACTACGTAAAAGTTAAAATTATTTTTATGTATATGTATATATATATATATATATATATATATATATATTTCTAAGAAAAACTATTTCGTCCTCCATATATTTGATAAACTCTTGCATTGATCCTTTTTTCTGTTTTTTCCTCTACTTTTAGAAACAGTGTATAATATATATACATATAATACAATATACACAGCAATAGCATTAACACATCATATATACACAAATAATAGCAATAATTTCTATTAGAATTATGTACATGATAAGATAGACAAAACAACAAGATAACAACAATCTTCTTTATGCGCCCTTAGAAATCCATCAGTTAAATGGAATCATCAGTTTTCTACTTGAAATATTTATACGAAGATAATTCCTTTCAATTAATATCTGAATTCAAACTGAGATAAATTACCATTTCGCATGAGAAGCAAGCTTTCTGCAGTTATGGCGGTATAAATCTATACTTCACCGGTTTACTGCTTCTTTGCAATATTCAAAAAACTACGAAATTATTTCTCCAATTGGAATAACGTGATTTAAAGTTTGTAAACTTCCCGAACGTTATTCCATATTATTTCATCACACTCCAGGAACTTTTATCTGCGTTATAGTAACAGAAATTACGGTTAGATGGGTCTGAAATAGAAGGACTGGAAATGTAACCAATTTATCTTATCGCCATGGATTAACAGTACTGTTTCATCATGCCAGTTAATTTGTCTAATTTTACTAATCTTATTTCTGTTGTGTATTCATTTGGTGCTCATCGCTTTCCCATTCGACAAAATTTCAGATTACTTCAATTGCTCTAAATCCAAATATATTATCTGGGATGGTTTGCTATCAGCTTATTTCGTGGTTTGTAAATGAATATGAGAATGACATATCTTTAAAATTGTTACACAAATTTATAATACGGAAAAGGAGTTTCATGGACCTCCGAAATCCCTTTTACAGATGATTTTGAATTAAGGAACATCATAAGCATAGGAAATTGCACGTTTGGAACAAAATTAGATATTTAGGCACGTCATACGATGTTTATTCAACAGGAAAAAATAGATATAAGGCATAAACATTATCTGAATTTTTAGTGAATTTTCAAAATTTTAGTCTGGTGGTGTTTAATTTAAAGTTAAACTGATGTTCACAAGAATATACGTTTTTGAATTAATCGAAAAAGTATTATTTCCCTATCTGGACAGAATTAGGAACCATACTGATGAGTTAAATAATATTCGAATGCTGTTAGATGTAGTAGAATACAAAATTTTAAGATTTTAATTAAAATTATTTTAAGCATTAAGTTTTAAAAAGTTTCTATTTCTCTCCTTTTCATTCACACACATTTATAACACGCATCCGCATATATTATTAATAGTTCTCACTATTAATTGATATATATGACACCGCAACAGTATTCAATTCATTTTAAAAATAAAATGCTTAAATATATAACATACCCTTTTTTTCCAGGAGGGTATTTAGAGATATATATCTATGATTAAAATTAAACATCGAATAACTATGACGACTGAACACTTTTGAACTAATTGTTAAAACAAAACATTTAAATATAACACAAATGTTTTGGGAGGATGCTTACGGAGATATCATAAATTTGAACGTTTCGTTAAAATAAGGGTTAGATAGAGTGCTAAAATTAAAGCGTTATCAATTTTTTTTCAAACTAACTTTGTCACCATAATTTACAAATTTCTTAAATATACGAAAATAATATTGTTAACTTACGTAGAAATTAGTATGATATTCAAAATAGAATTTTTTCTCATAATTTGATCCTCTGCATAATTCTTGTAATGCAGAATTGACGCTATAAATAAAAAATATTCTTTGAAAATTCTTCTTATCCGTGTATTTAAGCAATTTAAATTTTATTTACACTGAAAGAAATTCATTCACTTTTCATATAAAATTTCCTTTTTGTTTTTTTACATCAATCTATTGCTTTGGAAATCATTAGATGGATTGAAAATATTTTAAATTTACAAATTTAAATATAATATGTATATGTGTGTATATGTATATAATATATATATGTGTGTGTATGTATATATTATATATGTGTGTCTATGTATATAATATATATATATATATATATATATATACAGAGAGAGAGAGAGAGAATTTAAATGAAAAGCATCAAAAGTTCTTATAAATTTATAAATGCAATACAATGAGGTAATTTTGCACTCATAATAATTTTATAGATAGTATTGTAACTAAGAAACAGTTTCTACTAAATTCTTATTTTCGCTATTATTATTATTATACTTTTACGTTTCTTTACATGCTAACAAAATAAGTTTTCCAAATTTTTGAATATTACGTAATAAAGTACATATCAATTGTTTATTGGATTTCTTGTTATTGTTATAGAATATTTATACTGCTTTCTCTATTCGGAACTTATTTTAAGATTCCTTGAGTTGTTTTCTCTTTCTGAAAAACATAGTTTTCTATAGCTAAATGTACATGATATTTTTAAAATTATTTTTGATGCTCAACTATTACGTTTTTATTTTTTAAAAATAATAGAAAAACTAAATTATGTTTTAGTTTCAATTGTTTTAAAACAATGAGAGTGAGAAGGAAAGATGGGTCGAGATAGGCAATCAAAATGCTGATGAAATTCATGTTAAAAATAGCATAAAATGTTTTAAATTTATTTCAACTAAACAAACCGTTGTTGTAGGCTTTTCATTTATTTTATAAAGTAAATTTGTTGGAATATACTCACAGCTCTACAATATTTGTAGAGCAAAATTCATGAAAAGTTTAAATGAATTTTCTCATAATCAATTTAATTTGAATTTTCTTACATATAATAATTTCATTTAATACCATCTACAAAAATAAGAAATATTTGTTAGATTTTTTAAAAATATTTTCTATTTCATGCGATAGAAGTACCATAATTTTTACAAAAGCGTAAATCCATCACACATTATTACTTACATATCACTGATTTCATCTTAATTTATTATATTACTCTTAGAAAGGAATATATATGAATTATATAATGAGTCCGAAATTGTATTTATTTTCACTGTTAAATCTGGTAGTGTTTGATAAATGACTTACTTGATTATCTAAGTATAATGAATATACTTTGATAAATTCAGAAATATTTCTTTCATAGTTTATGTCTTATACAAGGTATTTTCTTTTACTTTTTTGAATTGTTTCGTAAGATGGCATCTAATGAAAAATATATATATCAAAACTGCATTAATTATTTTTCATTTTTAAGATTCTGGAACAGAATTATCGTGAATTTTGATGAGATAAATATAAATGTGAATTCTTATTAAGTTTAAAACTACCATTTTAGCTGAAAGAAAAATCATTTTTATATCACTATTTTTCCTTTCATTCACTAAATTCGAGAAAAGTAATAAAATATTTATGATTCATCGTATCAACATTGAAAATTACGGTTGCGGTATTACAGAATTTTAATTCCAAGCTAGTAAAAGCATTAATTTGAAATATAAATAATGATCAGTGGGAATATATAATAAAAATTCCTTGGAGATAAAGCATCAATAAAAAGCGATATTTAATAACCTACTTTTCTGGGAAAATAAAATGACTTTTGCGTTAGAGGAAATGTGTTTAACGAATTTAATGCTGCCGAATAATTGAAAGTCATTCAAGACAATTGCTTAGCATCTACGGCATAAAATGAACACCAGACGTATAAGCGAAAGAGAAACGATATTGCTTGATAACAGGAAGGAACGAAGAAAATTACCTTAGAAATTTCAGCTAGAAAGCACCCTTTTTTAGAAAGATAAAATAGAAGAGTTAAATACTTATATTAGATAGTCTAGAGTAAAAGAACCAACAATCAAAAGATACAGAGAAAGAAAAAATATGCATGCGGTTACTTCGCCATTTTCTCATTTAATCTTATTTCGCTCAAACTACCACGGATTTTGTATCCTATATGAAAACAAAGAAACAAAGTAAAACAAAATGGGAATAGATTTCCCGGGTATCTCTCTATTGGTTATGCGCTATTTTATTTTCACAATTTATTTCTTATTCCACTTTGAGTTTATTCCTCTGAGTATGTTTTTGTTCTGAATTCCATATAATGGGTTCTATTAATTAATAAAATAGTTGATTGAAAGTTTCCTAAGAGAGCATATGTATGTAAAATGCTTTTATAAGGTCTGCACAAATATCTTTAAAGTTAATTGATAACCTTTATAATGAATTTTTTTTAAAAAAAATTACTTGAAAACATTGTACTCAATAACCAGGATTTTTGTTGTCCAATCTCCAGACCTTAGTCCTATTATAGAGTATATTTGGAGTGCTCTTGAGAAATCAATTGCAATTTATCTTACTTTCTTCATTTTAGAAACGAAATCTGCTTCAAAAGAACAACATGATCATTCAACACATTGATTCACAAACTATGTTATTTCTTCCAAGAATTCACGTTGTGAAAGCTGTGTAATTATAGAAAAGATGTATTTTCCATATTCACCCATTTTTTGCTCCATCTTGTAACCAGCCTTGTAGGCTTAGCTGAGTATATTAATCATAAAACCCTAGGAAAAAGCGTATTTAATAATGATGGATTAGAAAGCCTAATATTCGGACCTTAATCCTATTGAGTATATTTGTGATGCTCTTGAGAAGAAAATTATAATTCACACTCACTCTCTCGGAACCGACCAAGAGATGAAATTATCGTTGCTATAGCAGTATTAACCATTTGACATAGTGATTGACAAACAGTCTCATTTCTAGCATGAATTTGTGTTCCGAAAACTGTATAATTGCAGGAGTGAACTATATTCCCTATTCATCCATTTTAACCCTTTCGGGACGGCACGCCTTGGCGTAAGACGTTCCCTGGGGACGGATAACAATTGAAAGGAACTTTCCAAGGGCTGGATGTTTTATGTCGCTAAGCTTAACTCCTGGAAAAAAATCACAAAAAAAGGTTTTCGTCCTAATTTTATGATTTTTGCAAAACTTTTAGACCATTAATTAATATGTTATATATTTTATAATTAGCATTTTTAATATTTGTTTTCCTTTAATTTATAAAAAAAATGTATATAAAGAAATAGTTTGAGAAAAAGTTTTCAGAAGCGCTATTGAAATTATTCCAAAGTCTTATTAACAAAAACAAAAAAAAAAAAAAACTTTAAAATTATAAAAGTGAATTATAAAAGTCTCCTTTGGTGAAGGTTAGTTGATCATGGTGATGGGGTGATTAGAAATTCTAATATTTGGCTCGTCCGATGGGCCTTATCAAAACAACTATCAATTGAATCAAAAATTAATTCACTACCAAGCCATCTGTTAGGTGCTTTGACACTCCTCGAAGTAATTTTAATCAATTCGTGCTGCTAAGCCTACCTTTGGAAAAAATTCTCATAAATTAAATTTACTTAATTTCGCATAAAAATTCAATTTGCTAGGCTTGAAAATTGATAAATAACAATTTTACAAATAAATAGTAATAAATAAATTAAGCTATCAATCAGAAATTGAAGGAATTAATAATTAATAAATTGTGTAATCATAAACTGAATAATTTAATAATGAATTAATTGAATTTATGAATTTATTGAATTAATTAATGGTAAATAAATCGAATAAAGAAAAATTTAATTCTCATAAATTAATTTTGTGTAAATGGTCTACTCAAAAGTCGCATGTGGTATATTTGGCTACATAGTCATTTTATGTGATGATTCATATATGATACACTCGACTGTATCATATATGAATCATCACATATATGATAGAGTCGAGTTAACGGTCGATAACGGTCGATATTCATAAGACACACCCATCACAAAAGATGTAATACAATGTATTAGGAACAGTGATATGCGCACATTTCAATAACAATTCCCTGATGTATAATAGTATAGAAAGCGCAGATTAAAATTACGTATAATTATACTTCAGAATATGAGTACATCATTTAACAGAACATTTGGCCCTTTTGAACCATATATATGGAAATTAGATTATACTTACGCTCTACATCCTAATTTCTGTTTCATGTATGCAAATATACTCTTCATTTGAGGATTTTAATAACTGCCCTTTAACATGTAAATAGCAATTATTAAAATTCATAATGTAATGCAAGGGGAAAAAAGGATTTTAATATAAGAAAACATTTTTTTTTCGATTACTGCCTCGTAATAATTATTTGACCCTTACTTTATTTCTAAACTTTATGAAACAACCTTAAAGTAAACAAAAGGAGAGATACACTTCAGTCACGAGACGAAAACAATAACAAGGAGCTTTTTAGAAACTCTGAGAACTTTCTTATACGCAAAGATTTAAAAAGAGATAATCTTTTATATCAGTAACATGGGTATTATACTCTTTTATATAATTTGAGCGAAAGGAAGGTACTCTCGTGTAAATACCATTTAGCTTTTCAAACTAAATATACTGCCTGACAAAAAAATGTAACAACATGAAGATTGGTCTGTATATTGTAAATTGAAAGAAATGCGCTTCTGAAGTATGTCACTTGATTAGTTAGCGAGACAAAAAGGAAGAAATTGCTAGATAAGTCAACAGTTTTTACTCTCTGTCATCGAGGAAAAAAGGTTTTCTTTTCAGGAGAAAACGCGTATGATGTTTGGCAAGTGATTGGAGATGTTCACGACGAGTTCAGTTTTCAAATTATGGACGGCTAATTGATCCTTCCATCGTTTTACAATTAAAGCAGGACTACAAGTGTCTACTGTATAAAATATGAGTAGAAGGTGGAGAGAGGTAGGAGCTGTGGTTCACTCAAAAGGAACTGGTGCATCTGGATGGACATCAGAATGCTTATTTGGAACTGTCTGAAATAATGCATTGGTGGCTTTGCAATCCGCTACTGCCAACATTTTGTAGAATACGTTGCATGCTCCAATATTGGGAAAAATAATTATTCGACAGTTTGTCGTGTATGGAAAGCAGCCGTTACACCCTTCACACGTGCAAGCACCAAAGCTACAGATTGCATTGATGTCAGCGCAAAGTCACTTGGACCACTGACTGAATAGTACGATATTGTATGCCACGACGAGTATCACTTCTGTTTAACCAGTAAGAGCGCCAAATAAGAGTGTGGAATAAAAGAAGATACAGTTTCAATCTATAGACAGTTTCACGTCCTACTATATATCAATGCATCATCATAATTTGTGGTAGTATCACCACAGATAGCCGATTCTGTCTGGATCTTCTTACTGGTACAATGACACCACAACAGTATGTGTATGAAGTGCTGCAGGTGGTTGCTTTTTCTTCTTTCTTTAGGTGTTATAAAAGGCAGTTTTCTAGCAAGACAATACGCTTCCATGTAGCAATCATCAGAAGACTAGTACTGAGAAGTACCAATGCGTTTGCTTGGCTAGCAATGTACACAGATTTCTTACCCATCAATCATGTAATGATATGATTCGTGATAGGCTGCCTTAATCTTACAAAATGAACAGTGGAAAATTACTAAAAGTTTAGAATAAAGTCTATCTTTCAGGGCATCATCTGCATGTTTATTTCATTTGTTCTCCGAAGTGTTGCTGCTTATATCGTCACAAAAATTGGCTCACTTTCCAATTGACTACCCTGCGTATTTGATACCTGCGTGGTATTGAATTATTACATTTTTGAAATTCAAAGAACATTTTTTACATGCATATTTCATCTGTCTGCTAACTTACAACGCATTCTTCTCACTCTTCCATGGTATTATAATTTCTCTGTCATTCAATACATTATTAAAAGTAAAACGAGCATTTTTATAAAACGATAGAGAAGTGTTTAAAAATTGTGGTCATCTTTTAGAAAACAAAGTGAACATATATGCATTTAAAAAATAATTTATTTAATTTTGTCAATTATTATATATGTAGTTCTTTTTAAACCTAAAATCTTAAAGAACCTCATTTGATCATATTAATAGATGTTTATATTAAACAATTCCAGTTTCATCTCACTCCAAATCAATAAATATATCCTGCGTACACGTCTATTTTATCCCTTTATTTGTACCTCAAAGTTTTCGCAAATTTATAAAAACAACGTAGCCAAATCTAAAACCAGATTAGATTACTATTAAAAGGGAAATATTTTAAATTTCAAATAAGAAAGTTGATGACTTCAAATTTGATTTCATTTTTTTTTATTTTGGGAACTGAGACAATCTCAAAGAACTCATATTTTGTATTTCTTTATAATTTCCTCTTAAGAAATTATAGATGCTTTGCTGAATCAGTAGATTTATTATTAATGCAAATTTGATAACCACAATATCTAAAATTTGAATTTAAAATCGTAAGTATGCATATTACAACTTAGAGAAAAGTATATGTGTTCCAATTTTTAACAAAATGTCGTTATTTTAGGATTCACCTTCACTTTCCTAAAATTCTACTTCAATTGTAATGCTGATCCGAGTATTTTGCAGATCATGAAACAAGACAATTTCTTACAGAGTGAGCAGAAATTTAAGTAAACTCGTAGAAATTTTAAGTGTTGCATAACATTTGTAGAAGATTTAAGGGAAATTTGAATCCTAAGACCTAAGAATCCTATTTCAATTTTGAAATTATAATTAATTTCAGTGAACAGAATGTTATGTTTATAATTTATTCGTATACTTATAAAGCTATAAATGCAGTAACTGTTATGAAAGATTTACCTAAACGTAAACACAAGGTTTGCAAATGTAAATATACATACACAAAAAAAAACTATTGATCATTAATTGATTTAAAGACCATCCTTATATAAACAGCTGAAAAAGAGTTCAGATATCTTAGTGTTAGATATGATTTCCAGTGCTTTTAATTTTAAATATGAGAGAATTATTTAAAATTGACATGTGAAATAAGATAATTTATCCTTATCAAAGAGTTCTCTGTTTAATTAACTCCTTAGTGAGCATTACGAACATTGTAACATTTGGAGTTCTACTTATTTACAAAAAAACGTCAACACAATATTTGATTATTTCATATATTTTGAAAAAAAATTGCAATTCTTCTCCAATAGTCTATTGAACTTTTATATTATTAATGAAACATTTATATGAAGACAACATGAAATTAGAATAAATTGTTACTGATTTTATCTAGGTGATCATCACAATAATAATACGAGGTGATCATCACAATTTAATACAATCGATGAATTTTACAAAAAAAGCTATACAAGGTAAGCACGATAAAAACCCATATATCAATAAAAAATATACGAAATCATTTAGAAAGAAAATGCGTGGTAAAATATTTATTCACAATAATCAAATAGCATTTCTTTTGAGAAAATATAAGTGTTTAACTTCATTATGAGGTTAATATTTGTAGATAATATTTATTAGTGTTTATATTGTGTCACCAGAAGCATCAATAAAATGATTGATTATAAAATTTGGATTAAATAATATATTATTAAGAAATTTAAAAAATAATATTGACAGATTTTGATAATGCTTAATATCCATAACTTAATTAATATATGCATTTATTTTTCAAATTAAGTTTACTGGGCATGTAAGATGTGCTTTAATTAAACAGATCATTAAAAACAGAAATTCTACGTAGAAACTTGCTCATTAAAATTATGGCACTTAATTAACTTTTAAAAAGTTATAAATAATGAAGAACATTAGCAGGTTCTTAAATCTTTTTATCCGTGTTATGAATAAGTAGTTTTCAGTTGAGATAGCTTTCCTGTTTGAAAAATATTGCTTTTTTTTTCTCCTTCTCAATGTGCGCTACTTAAAACGAAACAATAAACTTTCTGAAGAATTCGTCAAGTCCTCAAACCTCCTAATTATTACGTTGCTGAAATTGCCTAAGCATTCGGATATATTTTCTTAAAACCCAAAGAGAACAGGAGTAAGAATCTAAAAAAAGATGAATGTAAAGTATTCATTATGTGTGCATTACCTATTGCTTCTCTGTCTTGTGGGTATTTATGAATGTGAAAAAGTATCATTCCCCCAAAAAGATCTAAAAGTTATTTCGAATTTATATTTTTTTTCTGAAAATTGTATTTTGATAGAGTAAGTACTCTCAAGTACACTTATGAACATAGCATATTTTTTTTAAATGTTACTGAAGAGTTTAAAGAAATTGAATAAGAAAATGAGCATGAATGATACATTATAAAATGCACAATCGTAGTAAATTATCAGAGAATAAACATGATTATCCTGAAGACTTAATACATTATAAATGTCAGTATAATTACCACTAATAATTCAATTAGGAGACACGTAATTCAAAATATTTACTTGTAACTTTCATGATTGTAAATTATATTTTACATCATTATATTTGAAAACTGTTAAGCATATTGGATTTATAACTCCACTTATAATATTTGTTGTTAAATAGCCATAAAATGAATACTTAGGTCATTGAATATTAATTCTATATAAAAAATTCAATAAATGAACAAAAATATGAATTGTTCTGTGCTAAGTTTTGCAAAGAATATATATATAGCTTCCAAAGGTTTTATAATTCTTTTCTCATTAAGTATTCAACTAAATTTTTTAGAATTAAAGCAAACGATAAAATATTTAAGTGGACAATAACATTCCTTTGAAATATTAAAAGTAAAGTAAGGGGTAATTTATTGAACTGAATATATTTTAAACTGAATGTAAAATTTAACCTGACATATTTTTGAAAATTGTGTACATTACTGGTAAAACCAGACATCAAATATAAACACAGCAAATTTTACGATAAAAAATAGTTGGATGAATTTATTATGACAAAACGTTGAAAATTTAGTTCATTACTGATGAAAGGATGCATCAAAAATATTCGCACAAACTTTTCAATGCAATTTAATTAGTGATCAGCTACGAAAAGGGATCAGCAACGCCATTTTCCAGTTGAAAAAAACAATAGCCCCTTTGATGGCTAAAGAATAGCAATTAAGAGTTATTGCCACTGGAAGAAACTAAAAAAATAGCATATTATTATAAATAATAAATTTATATAGCCCAGTTAAGGAAACTAAGCTTTGAATTTATTACTTAATAATAACATCAGTAAAAACTAGTTTTTTGAACATGGGGCTTCTTTCAAACTTAATACTTTGCATAACATAATTTTTTTTATTCCTCAAAATTTTACGACGGGATACTGTAATTTGCTGTTTTCAATATTCAACTTTGTAAGCAATTAGAATTATAAGTAAAATTAAATTTTTAAATGAATAGTTTTAATCAATTAATATTATTAATTATAGTTGAATTATCGTATTGTCATTCAAAAAAACGTATATAGAACATTTCAGCTCAATTGATTGCTTAATAATATCAAAAGCAAACTTTTGAGCAAGGCATAGTTACAATACGAGTAGAAGAAAATCCATTAAGAAAGGAGGTAATCTCTTTTGGAGGAGAGGCGGATTGAACCCTTTCACATGCAAAGTGAACGCTCTACCACTGAGCAACACTACAACTTCAAAAATCAAATATTTTACGTTGTAAAGAAATTGGAAATGTGAGAAAAATTTAATTCTTTAAATAATTAGTTTTAATTGATTAATTTTTATTAATTATAATTAAATTATCATATTGTCATTCAAAACAATCGTGTATAGAAATTTTTAGCTTAATTGAGTGTCTTAAAATGTCAGAGAAAAGTTTTTATTTTGATTCAGGTTACAATGTGAGACAAAAACCCATTAAAAGAAGGAATGCACATTATAAAATTTCTTCAGTGACAATGATAGTTAATCTTGCTATATTTTGAAATTCTACAGTGTATTCATAAGTACATATAATGTACTCCAGAATGACTGGTTTTGTGGATTAAACAATTACTTCACGTTACTGTTTAGTAAGTAAATACTCTAAATTTACGTTAATAAACAAATACGTTATCTAATTTTTTTTCTAATATACCTAATATATTCCTTAAACCTAATTTTTGTTTATTACTTACCACTTCAAGAAACCAAAAATTCCCTTTTTAATACAGAATTTAATTTTCAAAATATTGTTTGCAGAATTAATACATATTATGGAAACATTACAATAAAAGAAATCTGCCTTAAATTACCACTTTAAAGTTTCTAAAGTAACTTGATTATTTCCATAATGAACTAGTTCTTTATTTCATTACTCTTAAAACATACACGCTTTTCAAATATGAAAACAATACTAACTATCAGCATCCAAAATATTGAAAGCAAATAATAATGCGACAAAAATATCTGAAAATTAAAATAAAAACAAACGATAAAATATAAAACTATAAAACAAATTTTGTTTATATGTTGAAATTAAAGCAAAAAAAAAATTATTAAATTCAATATACTTAAAAAGAAATATTACTATTGTTGAAGTAAAATGAAAAATAATAATAAAATAAGTTTTTATGTATTGATCTATTCTAAACTTAAACTCTGTTCCGGGAAAATCGTGATTTTCAAATTTAAATGCAAAAAAAAAAAGTATTTTTCAGTTAAGAATGGATTACCAGCGTGTGTTAAAATTCCATAGAAGTAGGATCATTGTTTATCAATAATGTGTATTAACGTTCCATGATATCGCCCTTCGCAGAGGGGTCCACTGTCAGGCGAATATGGAATCAGTGGGTTGTGAGAGTCATAATGAACGGAATGCAAGATTTTCACACCCTCCCATGTCTACGGCTAGAGAGAAAAAGCATATTGTGAGTTTCCCCCTGCAAAACCGTACAACCACATCACTGATCATTAGTCAGGAAATGGTCATGTTTGGAGCATACTCAGTATCTGCACGTATGGTAAGACGATGTTTGCAGCATCGAGTGCACTATCAGCATGACTACCATTACTTCGGCTTCGCTTGACAACGCAGAATTTAAAGAGGTGGCGACTCTGGTTAGCCAAATGACAAAGTTGGTAACTGGACGGAAATTTCAACGCGAATAAGATTTTTTTCTGACATCTTACTGTCATCGGTAATGCCATATCTTCGAGGTCTGCCAAACACCATTTTTCAACAAGAAAATTCTAGAAAACATGTTGCACGTCACGTTCTGACCTACGTCTATACACAGGATATTCGATTGCTGCCCTTTCCTAGATGGTCTCCTGATCTGTCAACCATTGAAAAGATCTGTCATGGATTGCTAAGAGACTGTTGCGCCAACCCTCTCCACCTAATGTGGTTGGTGAAGTGTGGCAATGACTTGAAGCAGCATGGAATGAATTGTCCGTTTCTGTCATCCAAGCCTAGTTCGACTCCATGCCTAACCGAGTAAGAACCGTTTTAAATGCACTGGTAACATATGTTTTTATTACTTTTGCACCCTGTAAAACCCTAACTGCTTGCAAATCTTATCATTTTGTCTCCATGTCATACTATTTATGTACAATAAATATCTTTTTGTATTTACTTTCCTTTTTGATATTATAGTTTGAATGGTCAGCAGCGCATTTATAAAATTGATACAATGATAATTCAGATTAGTAAATTATATACAAACACTTTATATAGTAGTCATTTTTGCAAGCTAATTTCGGTTACAAAGCGTTCCACGTTATAGAATGTAAGAAAAAATATTGGATGTTAGTAATTAGAAATAAAATAATTGAAAAGATAACTGAAATTCTCAAAATTATAAGCATTTGGACTTTTTATTCTTATGATATTCACCGAAATATTGCAATTTATATTTGATCAATATTTCAAGATTAGTTTGATATCTTAATTTTACAGCAACAGTAGTGACATTTCTATTAAAGTATATTTAATTTAATGGCTGACTGTTTTTTAAATTTTATTATCTGAACAGAAAATAATTGTCTAGTTTATTACTTTATCGTTTGCTTTAAATTTAACGTTTAATTTATTTTTATCATGAAATCGTTTTCTTGCCTTATTTAAGCTTTCAAAAGTTGGTATTGTCTTAATATTTTTCAAGATCGTACGTTTTGAATAATATGATAAGATGACAAAATGAATAAATCGTTAAAGTAAGATATGTAGAAAAAAAAAACAATTTGTTTCAGAAATTATAGTTTTATCATTCAATACACATTTATTTTTACAGTTATTTACGCTAACGTATTTATAAAGCTATGGCAAAGATTTTTGAAATTCAGCTTTAGCTACGTACACTAAACCGAAAATTATACATCCGCTTACAGTCAAAAGAGCTCCTTTACTACCATGAATAATGATTATTTTTTTTGACCAATATTGTATGGGGGGGGTAAAGGTATATTGATAATTGAGGAGTGGCACCTCATTTATGAGGTCCTTGTTAATCTCTTAATTCACAAATAAAGGAATGGCAAAGGGTATTGTATAGAAAATCCTCATAAATATTATTGGTTTATTCTGGAGAAAAGTCCACTTCATTTCTGTATCTGATGACCTTTCGCTCCTCCCGTTGATAATGACGTCAGCCCTCTAATATTAGTATGCTCTTCACAATCTCACTCTTCACAGATATACACTCGACTATTGAAACTGAACTTAAAACCTATCACACGGTGTAACCAAAAGATGGGAAATCAACAACTATTCAAAGGGGCACCACTTCATCAATCTTTTAAGTGTATATGAGTACCTAAGTTAAATTCTTAATTGTAATTAAGTAAGTTTAAGAAACACTCATTGACCCAAATGCTAGTCTTCTTATTTGAGTAATATTGCCAAAAAAATTATTCAAACAATCAATTTTATTTTACTCTTAACTTTAAAATGAGTTTCGTCTCTCCCACTATACGATCAAACGGCCTCATGACAGTTACTAAATACAGTTAATTTAGAATTCATAATTTTACAGATAATCTTTTAATCATAGAGACGAAGTCAAATCAATGAAATCCATGATTTCAAAATTCCTTATCATTAATTACTCTGTCTCTAAACAAGAATTTCAACTATAAAATCAAACAACAGTACAATTTTTTTTTATTATTCTTTTGTTAAAACGCTCTAATATGTAGAAAATAGAACATTGTCAAGCTCGATATATTGTCTGATTCAAAACGTAATTACATACAATTCTTTTAAAATTGATAACGATTCCTCCAAATTGATTATTTAAGCAGATACTGATGGAAAAGTTAAGTCAGAAGCCGATTCCATGGAGTCATACATAATATATGTCTGGTCATAGCCATTTAATCTGATTATGGTAAAAGTTTGGGATAGAAATATGCATCTTTACGATTTTTAATGCAAAAATCAATACGCTTTGCCATCCTAAGTCCATAATTCCTATTCAATGATGCCCCTCATGTTCCACAGAGGTTAGGGTATTAATCAACAAGACTTATATCTAGCGTGACCAGTATGATTATTAATATGTAGAGTCAAATTCTATTGGCTAAGCACTAAGAGAATCAGTACTGAGAATTGTGCTTCAACTGAATATCTCCGATATTCCGCCAAATGATAAGGAAAGGTCTAAAGCAGAAACACTTAAAATGAAGTATATTAATTATTTTAATGGCACTTAAAAACAGCACTTATATAAAATTTGGCTGGATTAAATACGTAATTTAATTTTCTATAACTTTGCTTATAATAGTGTATTAATAAAGTATGTTAGCATTGTTAATTAATGGTATGAAAAAATATACATTTCACTTTTTCTTACATAAAACTTAAAATATAAACATAGGGTAAAGCTATAAAATATAAATAATGAATCAATACACAATGGATATTGTAATCTAGTGTCCATAACAATTTGTTATGCATATGGTAGTCTAATGGTCATCGTCGCAGATTCGCGGCAGGCATTGTTTACGTCGAGTCATGGTTTCGGTCCTTGATGTCGTTATAGTCCTGCTGTGTAGATAAAACCACAATTTAATGCGCATCAGCCCCACTTATTACACGTGGTGTAATAAGTGGGGCTGATGCACATTAAATCTATTCGAGATTGAAGTTCTACCTTTACCTTGGTAAGACAGTTTGAAGAGGGAGGTGTGAGCTCATGTGTCGTCCCGTCATTTGACCGATGATCAAAATTACGAAGTGCAGCGTCAGTAGCCTTCGTGTTGCTTCTCATTGCGGCATTAATAAGTAATCATAATCACTCGACAATTTGTTAATAACAAATAGAATCGAATTATAGAAATTATTCAAAAAGTATGATTTACTGTGGACAAATGTAAATTTTAAAGTCTTACAAGCTCAGAAAATCTAGGTTAAAGGAATGATTAATACAGGAGAGATGTTAAATGCTTCAAAATTGCAATTCTTTATTCCGCTGTTACAGAAAAAAGAGTGAAATAGAGGACACATTTCTCTGCTATTATGTATAAAAATGTAGAATAATTATTCACGTATTTAAATAAAATTTATTCACCTAAACAGACAGACAGACAGATATACAAGTATCTCAATGTAAGAATACAAATATTTCGTAATTAATATTTTCACCTAAATTCAACGAAATGTACACTTAATGCAAATATAAACTACAAAAGTGTATGTTATAATTTTAATCAATAAAACACTGAAAATGTTATTCAAAAATTAGTTTCAGATAAGGATATATGAAAATATTTTTACAACATTTAGATATTTTCTAACGCACATTCAAAACCTGAATACTATTTTTAGAATAAAATGTATTGATGATTTCAGATAGGAAAAAATAAATCTAATTTGAAAACGGATTCCTCATAGTTTTATGAGCTTGAGCAAATATCCTTTCATTTATTTATCAGTATAACTAAAGAAAATGTCGCATTTCTTGAACTCGATAATGAGAAAATGTACGAAGCTGCTTTTTCATACGGATTTAAGAATCTTTTATGGCTTTGACCATACAAATATATATTTTAATTAAACTTCACTATTTTTAACTCGTTTCTAAATTTGTTTTACATGCAGTATAAAAAAATTCATTTTCATCCAGGGTTGAAATCAGTTGACGCGAACATAATTCGGAATTCAAAAACTAATTTCATTCATAGAAATTGAAGTATTTTTCTTTCTCAATATTTAATTTTTATTTATATCACCATGGTGAGGAATATCGTATTTTTCATTAAATAGAAATGCAGTTATAGAATGCTCTGTTTATTTTACTTTGCAGTTGGAAAATGATTAATATATTTATTCTTTATATTAAATAAATTATTAATCACTGAAAAATTTCTAAGAAGTTACACGTAAAAGTTACGAATAAAATTGTAATAAATCTTGTCCGTAGCCCTATTACGTCTTTTTATCATTTAAAAATTAATACAATCAATGTTATTCAGTTAAAAGGAATCAAACTAATAACTGGAAATTCAGATAAACTTTTTAAACAATCCGACCTAGATGATATTAACAAATATCAATAATTTGTTTGAATGAAATGCACTGGAAAAATTCAAGGAATATGTCTTTGAACTGAGAAAATTCTGATATTTAATAGGTACATTTTAAAATAGAAATCTTTTGCACATACACATACAAATATACATATATATATATATATATATATATATATATATATATATATATATATATATATATATATATATATATATAATAATATATTATATATTATAACATATATATATATAAATATATATATATACTTATATATTATATATATATATTATATATATATATATATATGTATAACTATATATATATATATATATATATATATATATATATATTTTAACTCTTTCATATAAAGAAGTCGTTTTAAGGCACCCATGTAAAATGTGGGAACGTTGTAGGAAACTATGTAACTAACTGACCATTGATCTAATTTCCTTTTCTGAAAAAGAACATAATTTTGACGACCATTGCATCTAAAAACACGGCTCTATAATTATTTCGGCTGATCTACAATTGTATGGCCAACAGCAGATTCAACGGCATTCAAAGATTCTGGTGATTGTTGTTTGGTTTCCAGATGAATATATATTCCTTCAATAGTAACAAGTCGATGTGGCAGTAATCAATTATTTATTTGGCCGTGAATAGTTACCACGTAAAAAGTAAACAAGGAATTAATGTCAATTTTATTTTGTGTCTTTTTAACAGAGGGATCCCACAATAGTAATGCCAATTTTCCCTTTAGAATAACATTATTATATGACATTAAATGGCATATGTTTTCAAACCTTTCTTATATATACACAAACACACACACACACACACATATATATATATATATATGCGTGTGTGTGTGTTAGGAATTCACATTTAACTGTTGAAGGGTTAATTACTATATTTTGTGAACTTGGGGCTGTGACGCTAAATTCCCATTTTTGATATCAAACTTCGTTGATTTATAAACACTGACTACCAAGTACTTTTTAGAAAGCTGACCCTTGACATCCATCGGTAAACCACAAATTACTAAAATAAAGGAGAATAAGTCATTGAGATAGGAGAGAGAGAAACAATTGACTCCATAAATGTACAAACTTTGAATACGCGATTGTTTAAATTATCTGCAACAGTGGCACAAGTAGAAATTTAATAAAATAAGTATGTTTCTATAAAATATTTGGCGTTAATTAAATATGAAAATTTTCTTAGTTCAAAATGGAGAACTGCCAGAAATATAAAAGAATTTTATGACGCAGGTGGCAAGGTTCAGATTATCAAACTGCGTATGCCTGACGATACATTTTTGAAGAAACAGTTAAAAGTTTTTTTATTTTACCTGTTTTAGTATTTTGCTATAAATTTTTACCTTTTGAATTATACGTATAATTCAACTTTAATCATGAATTTAAAAGAATGTATAAAGTGTACTATGCATTTTTAATGACATTTCATTTCAATAGTTGGAAATGTTCTGTAGATGACGCTAATAGTTCATCCTTTTGTAGAGCATTTTTCCATTATTGCTTAAGTTATTAGTGATGTACAACGTATCATCCACCGCTCAAGAAACTAATGTGTAGAGTCCATTGTTTGTAGTCAGTTATTGATTAGACAAGTTTAATTATAACTCAAAATCGGTCAACGCATCAACCACCTAACAACTGCATATTTACAATTGTTAAAAAGTCATTCTTCTTCATATTAATGTGTATGATTTAATTAGTGGTAAGTTTATGTAGCCTTTCATTTACAGCAATTATTTTGAAGGCGGTTGTTCTTCATATATATTTCTTTAAATTTATTTTCTTTACATATACTTATTTACATTTTTTCATTTGCCCGTTTCTCGTGAATGGTTAACTTTAGATTAGTGAATAATTGTATTCGCGCATTTGTTCTTAATAGTAAGCCCTTTCCAATGATGTCACTTTTATAAATACCCAGTTTAACACTTAAGAATATTTCCTAGTCAGAACAATCAAGATATTTTTTGCAACCCCAATCCAATGTTGATTAGATAAATCCAAATATAAAATAAAAATAAAAAAAAACATTGAAAACATAAATAGTTCCAAGTTATTTCGTCTTGTTTTCATAAGGCGAATAAAATTCGAAAAATAACTTTCCTTGTATGTAACAAAAAGAAATTTACCCACATGGCACATGGTCTTTCATTTCGAAATACAATAACCACGTCTTTATCTCAGTAATGAAAATTGATAGTCTTTACCAAATAGGAGGGGAATTCCTTTCAATAAAACTAAACATTTTTCAACGAATGATCCATCATTCAGAACACTTTAAAATAAATAAAATGATAAATAGCTTTCATTCCGATGAAAGAAAAAATAATTTTTTTTTTTGAATCTCAGTCAATGTTACCTTCATATCAAATTCTTTTGTTCCATTTATTCCTTAAAAGTGATATCTTTTCCATTTTTGACAGAGCTACGTTAAATCTCCCATAAAATTATAGTAAACTGACTCTCAAATTAAATTATTTGGCAAAGAATCCATTTGAATGAAGGGAAGGGGATATTTTTTTCTGTAGAACTTCATTTTGGAAAATTCAGCTAAGTCACAATTTTAGTTTGAGTGTAAGACTTTAACATTGAAATTGTACTTAAATGTATTAGTTTCTTTAAATGATTGAAAATATTTCATTAGTTTCAAATTGCAGAGCAAATATATTTTCTTCTTCCTACTAAAATGTTTCGTCTGTTCTTTTCAATACTCATACGTTTGGTGTTATTAGTACATTTTATTTAAAAGTAGAACTTTTAACTTGTTTAAACTAATTGAAAATTTCAAAAAAAAAAAAGATTTTTTTTTGCTAATTTGTCCTCTTTCTTTAGTAAAATATATTTGTGTCCATTTTCTTTTTTTTTTTTAAATTTTAATCACTTTGTTATGATTTCGCAATAAAAAATGTTGCTTAAATTAGTACACTGTTCATAATTTAAAGAAAGTTAATGTAAAATTTATATTGTATATATAATCAATGAGAGTTACATAATGTATTGCTCTTTTATAAATAAATACTGCAACATTCTATTGTTAGTGCAATATTAATTATAAATTAAATAAATGAAATGAAGAAATTAGTAATACGCTTTGTTAGATTGTTTATTACATCATTCGAAAGTCTTGTATTTTATTTTACTGATTAAATACATGTAATAAATTTATTCAAATGTGTGTATTGAAGGTTGATGAAGAAACCTTTAGTACAAAAATCCCTTAAGTTACATTTATATTTTCAGGAAAGTGTGAACATTACATGTGTCAGCTTTAAACTGAAAGTCATTGTATTATATATATAAAAAAGTATGTTTCATTCATTTATTGTATCGGTTTAGAAATAGTACTACTTTTCAGGAAAAGATGAAATTCTTTTAGAGTTGATTAAATAATAAAAATTCGAATACGCATTTTAAAAAAATATCCAAAACTTCATTTTATTAATCACAAATGCCGAAAAAAATCAGTCAAAATTTATTTTAAGATCTTTTAAAAAGAACTTTTTTAAAATTGGGTACATTTATCACACTTTACAAATGACTATAAATAAAATATATGTGATTCTATTAAATTCTATCATATATTTCATGTCTTTAAATATAATATTACATTCTATTCTTTTTTATGTCCTATATTCAAATATTAACTTGTATCCCTGGGATATCCTCGATATTCTCTTCACAAATCTTTGGGCATTTTGTAAAAAAGAATTACACAAATAATACCTTGACCCAAAAAAATGAAACGTGAAAAATTCAAACTATTGTTTAAAGAGGTGTAGTGAATTGTACAGAAGAAACGAAACGAATAGAAATGGATTGAAGAAGAAACAAGTGAAGTCAAATTAAGTATAATAGAAATAGGAAAATTTGAAATATGAAATTTTGATTAGATGATAGCTATTAATACTGTGCCCACACAAATTGTTATTGAGGAAAGATCCAGTTTGTCTCAGTGTGAATGGAAGCTAAGGAGATCGCTCGAATCCCTACTCCTCGTAAGTTAACTCACTCTAGCACGAGTATACTGATCAGTTCGATCTGTAATACTGGTATTGATGTCCAATAAACAAAGAGAAAGCATGATCATGATTTAAAAAAATATCCATAAACTAATAAGAGTAATTCATATGTTCACTCATTGTTTGACTGATATATTTGTCTGCTTAGATCTAAATTTAGGAGCTATTTAGCTGGTAAACAATGCACTTGGAAACGAATAATAGGAAGACCGTTACTAATTATTCTTTATTATGTGAGACGTTGAGCTACTTACAAATTACTTTCGCTAATCTTGGGGATTTTATGATTATTTTATTTACATAAAATTACAATTTCTTCCCAACCCAAACATGATTAGGTAAATTAGAACAGGACAGAACTGAAGTGAAATACTTTAAAGATAATGATATATGAAAGAAATTGTTTGAATATAATAAAAGACGAGGCAGACGATAACAACTTGCTGACGAAGTTTGGTAATTTGGAATGATACTTCTATTAGTGTTGTTGATTAAAACGATTTTTATAGTTTAAGTATTGAGATCAGAATCAGATGTTTGTGAAATGATTGAATCATACAAGTGAAAAATGAAGTGGTAAGTTAAGACTCTATTGGTTGATCTTAAGTTAGAATTGATAAGTTAATTTGGAATTCGAGAGAGAGCCACTTTAGCTATCAATCATTGACTAACAATGAAGCCTTTTGGATTCATCTTAAGTGTCTTCAATTAGAGTTTAGCCGTTATTGCTTAATATATAATAATAAGAAATCGCACAAGAACAGAGTAATGCAAAAAAGTCGCTACATATCTATTACAGTATCCATTACACATGAAATACGTATCAAATTAAGGACAGAGAGTTTTCGCCTGTTAAAAGTTATTAATCAAGTTTATGTAATTAAAAGAATTCACGAATGATTGCTGAAATGTACCAAAGTGCATTTATCCTTATTTTAATGAGTAACCTTTATTTATAGTATCCTTACTTAATGAGTAACCTTTATTTATAGTATCCTTACTTAATAAGTATCCTTATTACACTTTATTATATTACCTTTTATTCATTTCAGTATATTTTATTCATTATCGAGATTATTCCTGCATTCGTATGTCTTAAATTACTTTAAATACATAAGTAGCTGAAATTATTGAAGTGAATATATCTTTTGATTCTATATTAGTCATTTTAATAAATTATTACTTTATAACGACAGTTGTTTGTGTGTTTGTCTTTTTTTGTTAATTAAATTTAAACTGCTCGAATTCATTCTTTAATTTTATCTGCTTCTAAATTACATAGAGAGAGAAATCTTTACAGATTTACATAATAATTCTTACTTGCTTAAATCCAGTTGATCACAAATTCCTCGATCACATGTTTGCATTAATTTAGATAGAATTAATTTCAACATTGTGAACGAGAAATTTTCAAGACTATAGCAATCACTATCCAATGTATAGATGAAACATTGGTAGTAGGTAAAAATTCATTAAAATGTCCTCTTTTAATCATTTCGCTAGCTTAAATAAACGAATATTGCATTTTGAGGTTTCGGTAAAATTTTAATCAGATCATCGACCGATCCACATCGAATTCAAATCGAAAGAGTGGGGAAGTTAATTTTTCTCCTCAACTATAATTAAAACGACAGACAGTTTATTAAATTGAATTAACTGAAACATTGTTTGAGATAGAGTACTTCCTTAGATTATTTTCCCTTTGATTGAGGCTCGGAATTAAATAAGTGGCACCAAGCTGTAATTTGTTATTTAGCTACGAACTTCGAAGAGTTCTGGAAATATCATTAGGTATTCGCTTGTCATGTTAAAGACATTGTGAAAGATCCTCGAGTGAAGACTTTGATTAGATTAGAAAATAATGTGAGATAGGGAAGTGATAACTAAGACATTAAATCCATCAAGTATGATTGCATCTTGCGAGTGTGTTTTTGATTAAGATAGTACGAAATTAAAATTTCACGCTATGTTCTGATTTAAAATTTTAAATATTTATTTTCCTTTGCTAAGCATACGCTTAAGAATTGAATGAGTAAAATGTTTCGTCAAATAATGAGACATAGTGTTGTGACTAAAGGGATAAATTTTGAAAATGATTAAATTTCAACTATTCTTTCTTTTGTGGTATATCTCTTTCTTTTCCTTCTATTAAATATGATCTCTTATTTATTTGGAGGACAAACATTAAATATTTGTTTAAATGAGTATTCGATTATCAAAGTAACATTTTATAAAAAGTAGATTCTTGAAATGTGCATTATTTTTCCTATGTTAACCTTTTTAAAATTAAAACTGAACGAGGAAACATTTACTTTAACTTACTTGGAAGTACTTCAAATAAATCATCATAATTTGTGAAAATTAACTCCTAAAAAGTAAGATTTTTAATGTTTATGAACGTCACACTGAAAAGTAAAAAAAAGGGCTATTGGTGTTATACCTCGTAATTTTGGGCCTTAGTCAAGTGGTAAGGACAACACTTGAGCTGGTATCTTCCTCTCCAAACTTCCACTCCCTGCCAATGGGAGAACTCGGGATTCCGACGGATTCAATGTGCACAAGCAACGCTACACGATGGGGGTTTAGAGGAATCAAGGTTCGAACCCATGATTCACAAGTCATCGACCATGAGCAATGGATTACCACTCCTACTAATAATGATATCATTCTTTAGTTTTCATCCTTAAGCAGCAACTAATTTAATATTTAAGATTTTTTCTCATTTTAATATTACATTTTATGTTGCATGTATTCAGCTGACGCAGTTAAAAGTTTTATATTGCATTGAAAAATTATTTAAGGTTTTACGTATTTGCATTCTCTTTTGCCTAATTTTTCCATAAGTAATTCGAAACAATTCAGATGTGGTTTCTAATTTTTTGTAAAAACTAGAATATTTTCAGTATTTTTTAATTTAATATTTTGGATTTTCCATAAAATGCTTGGGAATTCTTTCAGTGCTTGATAAAAAAAATGGAAAAAAATTTCTTTAGAAAATAAGATGGAAAAGAAGCACACAATTTCCAAGAATTGAAGGAATATAATTCCTTTTGATTAGAGCAATATCTGATATAATGTTATTACTTTTACACATATTGGAATCAAGTGAGATATATATTTGAATATTTAAAAACAAATGAGGATATATTTAAATTAATTCATTACTTTCGAATATTTTATAACGATTACAAGTTTTCATAAAGATTGCTTTATAATCTAATTGATTTTAGCAACATTTTAAACTGAAATAGTTTTAAAACATATTCAATAAAAATGCAATAATGGAAATTATAATAATTATTTAATAACGAATCTAATGATTATACTTTGATAAAAATTTAATATGATCCTATAATGTATCTTTCAAATTTTCAAACCGTGTTTTTACAAAATGTAATTCTTTTCAAACATGTACCTGAAATATATCAAGAGTTGATGCTTAAATTTAGTTTTGAAATGTATTTATATCAAAAGGTATTCAAGTTAATAAATTTAGAAAATTAATTATACTAATGCAATATAATTAACCATTTTCTAATATATGTATATAGAACTATTAAGTTAAATAACCCTGTTCTCTGCACGTGAGCACCATCTCGTGTCAACTACTCTCCTAATGTTTTCAATGCCAAATTCCGAAAGATTGACTTGGCGATAAACACAGTCATGTCAACCAGAATGCGGTTTTTATGCCGGTGATCAGGACCCTCACAACCTCATTTAAATGTACGAAATATTTTGTCACTCGTATAACTTGCATTCTTCGTTTACTTAAGTCCTCCTGGATTCGTAATGTGATGGTTTCTCTTATGAATCTTCCACTATGTGTCAGTTTATAAAGGACCCGCTTCCTGATAGCAATAGGGAGTGTGGTCATGCGCATTAGCATCAAAGAAAGATAATTTTCGTACTGGACATCATTCAAATACTTTGCAAAGTTTAATGATTATAGCTTGCTTCCTTCTTGACGCGTTATTTTAAAAATTTCTGAGTGTACAAAATAGAAATAACTACAATAAAAAAAGAAACGCTTCTCACAGCCATTAAGTAACATCAAAAAAATAAATAAAATTGTTCCGTTACTTCTTAATCCTTCAAGCTTCGTACTTTTCCAAAAGAAGGTATTATGATATATATATATATATATATATATATTTCAATTTAAAGTCACTCCTTCATATTTTTACGAGTAAATCATTGATGTTCTACACACGATATTAAATTAAAAAAATAAATTTAAAATAACTGATTTATAAATAATATGAAAATCATCATGCATTATTCGGTACTAATCAATATGTTTTTAATTATTATTAAGAAGAGATGATTATAAAATATTGTACAAAATATTACAAAGCTAGGGAATTTCAAATGTCTTCATCTTCTAAAAAATTATTTTTATTCGATCACCAGAAATGGACAGAGAATCATGTTAATTTTAAAGATTTTAATATATTGTGAATATATAAAACGTTCTAAAATCTAATGACCCAGAATATGTCTAAACTGTAACCGTCTATTTAAAACATAACGTTTTGCATTACTTTCTTAGCAATTGTACTCGGTCATTAACATAATGTAACGGATACTCGTTTGGAACAAATTTACATTACGTACAGAAAGTAATTATGTATTATTACGACGAAAAGTACCACAGGTATACTTTCAACTGCATAATTAATACTCAACCAGCGGAGTTTAAGTGAATAACGTAGGGTTGAATTCTCTGTAATGGTATTTTAAATTAAAACCAGATGACTCAGCAGCGTCAATTCTTTTCCGTTTGGTAATGGATTGTCATACTCTCTCTCTCTCTCACTTTACTATTTTCATACATTTTAACGAATTCCATAAGCAGTTGTTAATGGTATTTGTTGAGTCCCACAACAGGTGGCGGTGCAAGAGCTTGACTTCAAGGTATGTATGAAACTTGAAAGATTATTGTAGACGAAAATGCTAAAAGATGCACATATAAAACAATGTCCATGATGTGAATTAGACTAAAATGCACCTACACTTTAATACTACAATGTAATGAAACTTTATGCTCTCAAACTGTAATGGGTTATTTTAATTTATGCTGATGAAAAACAAATTTATTATAATTTTTATTCCGTTAAAGAATGTGAAATAATCTTCACTGAAAAGAACTAGAAAGGCCAAAAATGATCAATAAATAATAAATTATCGCATACATTTGTTTGTTTCTATCATTTTAAGATATTGGAAAAAAATTTAGTGTGTGCCTTTCTATAACATTCCTACATAAACTCAATGTAATTAAGTGTTTTTGTATCGGTCAGAAATAACTTTTCACTAAAGCCATACGAATGTTATTGCTGAGATACATTGTGAATTTGAAGCCCGTTGAGTAAGACAAAATATCAGTCTTCCATTTTTCATGTCACACCAAATGAGGCTTAGTATTATGCAGCATAAATTGGTAATAGTATATAAATAAGAAAAATTTAATTATATTTCCTTAAACTTCTTTGTATTTTTGTAATAAAGTATAAACATAGTTTCGTCCTTTGATATTTCCTTAAATATATGGAAAATGTAAAGAAAAGTATCTTTTAAAAAGTTATATTATATCCAGAGTATTTTTTATATCGTTCAATGTTATTTACGTGATCAACAAACATGTAACAGTATTCAACAATTATATCTGAATGATAGTTGTTTGCATTTTTGTGATAAGCAAGGTTAAGAATTTACAAATGTTATAGTTCACTTTCTTTGGTTTATTTTTCCCATTTTTAAAAATTATTTTCAATTTTAGATTTGCACATTTTGTATATTTTATTGTTTATCTTTTTTGATATTTTTCTTTTCATTCAATTAGATTACATTTCTTTTTAGTTTGGTCATATAACTTTGTTTTCATATTTTTCGACTTTTTAGAAAACAAAATTTCATTTTTCTGTCAACATCTGAAACCTTTTTTATATTGATAAATGCGTAAATTTAAAGAACTCTAATATGTTTAATTAGTTTATAATTTTTAATTATTTACAATTATTTTATTATTTTAATGATATATTATTCTAACACACAAACACACTCACATACACACACATACATACACACACACACACACACACACACACATATATATATATATATATATATATAGCTATTAATGCTAATTAGTGATAATTTATAACATGTACTCAAATTAATATTAAAATACAATTGTATATGAAAAATAAAATTAGGAATATTACAACTATTAAACGGCCAATATTACAAGATACAAAAACATATAATAAAATAAAATAAGTTAATTTTAAATTAGCTTGTATTATCTAGAATTTAAGGAATTGAAATTTGAAAGTGAGAACGTCATTAAATTTTTGAAAATATTTACATAATATTCAAGAAGACAAATTAAAGATATAAATAATTAAGGTGAAGTTTAAACTAATAATTTATAAAAACTATTACAAAGTACAAAATATCAAAGCCTAACCAACATAAAAAAAAATCTCAAGAGAAAGAAATTAGGAAATTAAATGCAAAAATAGAGATAAATTAATTTCAATTGATTTCAGACGTGAAGCTGAGCAATTACATATAGGCTGGATCCGTAACACTAGTATAACACTGTTTATACTAGTGTTACGGATCCAGTCTATATGTAAGACTTCAGAGAATTGAAATCTAAAAAAATGGTATAAAACCAAAAAAAAAAGTAGTCTAAATAAAATCAAAATTTCAACGTAGGAAAAGAAGGAAAATTGAAACAAAAGAAACAAAATAATTTAAGCAAATCAAGTAAACATATCCCTTAAAAAACTAAATTAGCTTATATACATAATAAAACTAACATAAATTTTTTAAAAAAAGTTAAACTTGTAATTAAAAAGTGAAATAAATTTATAATCATAAAATAATACAAATGGTGTATTTAAGCCTATCTTCTAACGTAGTGTGAAATACTAATTATAAGGCAAGCGTTTGCTGCTAAATACGACTGATTGATTACAGAGAATTTTTTTTACTTAAATTTACTTACTGTACTAATTTTATAAACCCAATAATTCAGAAGAAATTTAAAGTAATAAATAAATAATTGTAATAAAATTAAAATTTATAAAATTGCAAAAGGAAAAGATTTAGAAAGAGCTGAAAAAGTGGCAAAATTTAGTCTAGTGACAAAAAAAATAATAAAAATTATTTTCATAAGAAAATTAAAAAAACAATGGTTTAATGGTGAATATACGCTCATGGACAAAACAATTAGAGCACCAAGAAGGAGTGGTCAACATGAAACGAAAGTTTACATACGTAATAACTAATTTGATATAAATAAATGATTAGAAAATCAAAGAGAAATGATCATTTATTTCAAGAAAAAAGCAAAAGAACGGAGGATTTAATACCCTGTTGAACCTCCTGTAGCGCGAATGCACGATGCACTGCGATAGGGCATTGAGGCATACAAGTTCTGTATGATGTTTTGGGACATTTCGTTCCATATTTGCAGTAACCTTGCTTCTAGTTCGTTGAAACTAGAGGGATGCCCTACTCGCTGTCCCAAATGATCCCTGATATGCCCGATTGGAGACAAATCAAGGCTAAGGAAGGGTAGTAACAGTACGGAGACCGTCTTGTGACACCTTTGCCGTGTGAGGGCTAACATTGTCTTGTTGCAAAATAGCTCCAAGGAGCCGTTGCATGAGTGGCAACACATGTGGTTGCAAGATGTCATGGATATACCCCTGGGCTGTCATGGTGCCACGGATCAATACTAGGGGTGACCGTGTATTATAGACAATGTCACCCCATACCATCACACCAGCTGTGGGAGCGGTGTGTCGCTGTAAATCAAAGCAGGATTGAGACGTTCAAAACGGGGTCTCCACACACGAACACGATTGTCATCACTGCTGAGATTGAATCTGGATTAGTTGCTAAAGACGACCTGGTTCCATCCCACTGCAGTCCAGTTTCCTCGTGGGTGGCACCACTCCAAACGGAGACGTCGACGGGTGGACGTCAAGGGCAGCACACTAAATGGGCGCCGCGATCCCAAATGTCCTTCAACCAGGCGTCTTCGTATGGTTCGAGAAGACACAGGGGCCCCTAGTGAAGGTGCTACCTGTGCCTGGATGGTGGTGGATGAAGCAGTTGGCAGTACGCGTGCATTACTTATCATGTGGCGGTCTTCTCGACGACTGGTCTGTCGAGGGCGTCCTGAGCTTGGTCTTGGTATAAATGACATCTCTCGGATCCACTGGTCCCAACACCTCCTAGCAGCACAATCAGAGCAGCCTAATTATCTAGCTGCTCGCCTAGCTGATCATCCAGCTTCCCTCATGCCAATTATTATTCCCCTCTTAAACTGCGACAGCTGCTCATATTGTCTTCGAAAACGGCGTAATGGCATGTCTACCTCAGCTCTTCCTTTGTAAACGATTCAGCACACTCAAACAAGCTTTGGTTACCTGTTTTATACTCCATGGAGAACGACGTTAAACGACCTCTACCGGCTATACAAAATGCGCAATCACGCTGCATTTCTAATCATTTACATTTCTCTCCGACATATACCTTAATGCCACGTTTCGTTACGAGCCCGCAATTATTTCTTGGTGCGCTAATTTTTTTGTCAATTTGTGTATTATACATAAACTGTTCTAAATAATTAAATACCTATACATGCAAAATACGAAAAGTAATGGTATAATGTATAACAAATTTATATACATATATATCTGTGTGTGTGAGTGTTAAGATAATTAGTAATATAATTTGCATTTCTAGATCTTGTGAAAAATTTCTTATAATTATAATTTTTAATATGAACAAAATTTATAACAGCGTTTTATTTCTAAAAACCAAATTATATATAATGTTTTTTAAAATGGAATTATCTCTTGTTGTAATTATTACTATTAAATATACCTATAATTTCAAAACATTTCTAAGAATTCTATTTCATGTTTTCCTCAAATACGTTGAAAAGATTTACATATGTAGGTAAAAAGATAAGTTAAGTTTATCATTCGATGACTTATTGTTATTCAATATAAGTAGATTATTTAGAAATATCTATAAACAATATAAATTATTTCTATCAATATAATTATGTTCAAAATAATACAAATAAATATTCATAAGCTATTACTCGTAAGTGGTTCTTCTGGAATTCCTTTAGCTCGTTAAAATATCTTATCTTTGGATTTAATATAGTTCTCTGTATGAAGAATATTTACTAAAGATTTAAATTTTTTACATGCAGCAAAATTTATTACTTACAATTATTTTTTTTTTTTTTTTTTAATAAATAGTTTATATTTCCTTTACAAGATTATCTATGTCTGTAAAATTAAAGAGATCTTCAAAATCATAACTATGTAAAGCAAATAAATCTTTGTCTTTTTTATAATATCCAATTTATTATAATTTTAGCTGTTTTATTATATTTAATCAAGTGTATTTTGTAAGTTTTTTGTAACAATTTACCTGCTTTTATAATGTAAGCATTATATCCATTAGTGTCAGTTTTAAATTTAATAACTGTATATATATATATATATATATATTATTTATTGTTGTTAGTTTTATTTATTTATTATTGAAATGCTATTTTTGCTTACATTTCTTTTTATATTCGGTTATAAACAAGTTTGATAGTTGGCATTACTGTACTTTGTTTTTTTACATCTTTAAATTTCGTTGTTCATTAATTACATATTTTACGATTTCTTTTTTTAAATTAATGATTTTATTAGTTTTTTTTTTAAAAAAAACCTTTTCTTTTGCATTTGATAATGGTACCATGTTTTATAACAAGCCGATTTATGGCTAATTTCATATGTTTATTCAAATACTTTTATGACTTAAAATAAGGGTTTTATGAATACCAAATGTGAGATAATTTTTTTTCTAAATTTAATTGTCTTATGTTACATACATTTCTAAATATGTTATAATTTCTTTGTATTCTTGGATGTAATATTATTACACTTGAAGTAATATTCTTGGAAAATTATGATTTTTTCTGTTAATTTTTTTAAATGTTCGTTTCAGGTTCTTAAGATTTTGATTATTAAATTTTTTGGGGGCTTTCTTTTTTTTTCTTTTAAATATAAATTTCAAGGGATGTTGGCTTTCAGATTATTTTTTTTTTAATTTATATTTTTTTGTGTTATAATAATTTTGATGATGTATTTTGTTGATGGGGATAGTTATTCCAATACATCTTGAACACCCTAGCTTAACAGTCTAAAACCAGTTGCATCATTCACTATTTTACATTATATTCCATAAAATTGCCTTATTAAAGCCATCTTTCTTCTAAAAGAGGTACATTTCGACCATCTTCTTATTAACCACTCTAGTATAGTTATGTATTGCACATGGCGAAAGTAATAGTATATATAGGATATTTATATAAATTAGAATACATTCATTATTTGAATTAATTTCTACCAGTATATACAATATGGTCTTTATTTAATATCATTTTGTTTATTGGAGAATTCCCCCTATATAACAATATATTTTAATAGGAACTTTCTAGGATAAACGAGTGCTTAATACAAATTTAAATCTAAAAATTTCTTCTAAAGAAAGATTCTAACTTTTAGAAATAAGTGAAAAATAGTATTAAAATTAACAATAAATCTAATGACTTAACTGAAAAATATATGTTATATTTTTATGTTGAAGAATCAACTTATATTATTAATACTAACTGAAAAATCAATTTTCGATTAGAAGACAAGAAAAAAAAAATTTCTACTCAACTATGTAACACAGTACATTATTTTTTTTTAAAAAATGTATCTTAGCGATTTGAAAGAGCAAAAATATAAATAGATTTGAATAAAAAATCTCTCAACGTCTTATATATATATATGGAAATACTCATTCACTTATTATTTGCATATCTTGAAATGAAGGTAACATTTCCAGACTTCCAAAAGAGATATATGAAGCATTTCTTTTTATATATAAAGAAGATACATTTTATGGCATTGACCATAAAGTATATACCTTAATTAAATTTGTCCATTTTTGAACGAAATGGAATCAGTTTTGCATGCAGTCTAATACATTTTCTTCTTCTACTAACATTGAAATGACTTGGAATGAACCGGAAATGAGATGGAAATAAATCAGAAAATCTCCAAACTAATTTCATTCAGAAATGAGTTTTTTTATCCAATCTTTGATTTTACCTTTATCAGATTTTACCTATCCCAGTTTTTCATTTAATGGATGTGTGGTTACAGCATTTTGTGCAAATTAAAATACACAAATGTAAAGATAATTTATTTTTCCTTCATTTCGTATCTGGAAAAGAAAAAAAAAAGACGTGAGGAAATAACTTTTTATGATAAGTTTTTTTTAAGATGGCATTTTTCGTTAAGTGTACATAATATTTAGAAAAATAAGTATAATGATAGTGTGATAAAACTTTTTATAATGACTAGTTGTCTATTTCAAGAAAAACACAAACACATACACTACACAAACATTATACGAACATAAACACATGCACTATACAAAACATAGATTTATAATTTAAGTTTAAGGATATTTTTTAGTTCATTAATACCATTAAGGTGAATAATTAGATTTCAGTTTTCTTATAAAGCATGTCACCTTTTTGATTCAGTAATAAATTTCTTTTTAGAGATAGAAAAATAAAATACTATTGCAAAGGGAATATAATTTTCTTAAAATTATATTTAATTAATGGAAACTGTTGACGGAGTATTGTGTTTTACAGAAGACGAATTGTGGGTTTAAATCACATTTCTACTGTCAACTAGTGTCAGCTATCATCTTCACTAGTTGCCCAGGTTCAACATTTCACCATTAAACTTCAATGTGAATTTTACAAATAAAAGATTTTCTAGATCACTTGAGTCAGTTAACCTCTGTTTAAATAATTTTGATATATATCACAAATAACCAAACAGCATTTCTTAATAGATAATAATTTAAGTATATTAAAAATGAATCATCTTGGTTAGTTGGTTTTCATTGGTGAAATCGCCGTAATTTTTAAATTAAGAATAATTATTATATCATTAATAAATAAATTTGTCATGTACACTAGAGGACAAAATTATATATAAGGAAACCGTTTAAAAATTGCATTTTTGAGCTCTTGGAGTTCTTCATTTCCAACTGTTTAGGAGTTTCATGATCTCTTTTTTGAGGGCTTAAGATTTCCTATTTTCCATTAGTGGAAAGGTAATTTTATCACAAATTTAAAGTAATAATAATAAAATATAATTATCTTTATTCTAACAAGTTATAACCAATTAAATAGAAGAAGAAATACCTTGCTTAGATATTTTCCCTTCATTTAAATAAGAACAAATTTGTAAAGGTTCTAATCAAAAATCATTATCTTTTGGCAAATAATTAAATATATCACAGATTGATTCGTTCTGTGTATTAGGCTAAACTGTCCAGTTTGATCGATTTTGTTTGTGATTTTTAATTAAGCTAACTTAAATATTTTATATGAATTAAAGAGATTATAACACATACCCTTATTAAATAAATGGGCCAAAAAGTGGCCAGATCACCTGTAAAACAATAAAAATATAATTATTATTATTAAAGGAACAAGGTTATAGTAATGAATATATATATATATATATATATATATATATATATATATATATAAAAGGACATTAATAAACGTTTCAAGAGATACATGGAGAAGCAGTTAATAAAAAACAAAACTGGTCAAGGTAGAAAGATATATGCAGCAGAAAAGGTACAGTCTTTTAATTCTAGAATGTTACTAGAATTAAAAGACTGTACCTTAGAGATTGTATATTATTATTAAAAATATGTGTCTGTGATCAAAAAATCAGATGAAAGTAGGGAAAAAAAGTTCTTGGTTGATAAAATGGAAAGTAGAAACTAAACAACAATCGCTTAGGCATCGCAAGCTGCGTCTACCAAGTTTAAAAAAATCGTTAAGCCTCATACAAGATTAAAAAAAAAAAAGAGTTCTCCTGGACCTTAGCATCAAAATCCAATAATTAACTGAGGAAAGTAAGTCCCTGAGGAGAATGAAACTTCTTAATCCATTTTTAAATATTATTCTCTTATATGTATAATTTCATTTATATCATTTAATTACTTTAAATTTTCTATACTCGTAAGTAAGAATATGTTTATGTATAATAAGAAAATAATGTAAATTACGTATAAATGGTTATTCTACAAAAAGAATGAATTTTTATTGAATATTCAATAGAAGTACAATTACATAAATAAATTATATCACTTTCAAATATTCTTTAATTACAAATTACTAATGTATAATCAGTAAGAAATTCTCAATGATTGATCAGTTTTATTAAGGTCGCAATAAAAATGACACTAGGGCTACTGGCGTCGGACATTGTAATTTTGAGAACCTTGGTCAAATGACAATTACGACACCAGAGCTGGCACATCACTTTCCAAATTTCCAAACCACACCAATTGGAGAATTTTGAGCCTTGAGTGATTTAATGTGCATTAACCCCGTCTACACGGTGAATCTTTAATAGCATCAAGACTCAAACCCATGCCTCGATTAATACTTCCGACCACGAGCCACTTTGACCACTAGGCTACCCTATCACATAAAATTCTAAACGTTAAATTATAAAATTTTTGTACAGCTTTTTTTCAATTATTTTAATTACAATACCACATATTTATATGAGTAGGTAATATTGAATAATGATGATTGGAATTTAACAATGCAATACCTGACTTTTAAAAGGAAATTGGCAGACTGATTACAGTAAACTATAAATTCAGTTCAAAAAAGAGTTTATTTGGTAAATTTTACAAATCTAATGTATTAAAAGTGAAACTTTAAATCATAACATGCCTTAAATATTCAGTAACAGTTAATTCATTTCTTTTGAGTTAGATATCCTTTCATATTTCTTCTGGAAAATGTGAGTTATGAAGCTTAAGACAAAACTATAACAGTTTTTATAATGTTTTGAATACTGTATTAAATATTAAGTTTGTTTCAGAAATTAATTAATGAATTATTACATATTTTATTTCTCAATTGAATGGAGTTATAGTTAACGCTACTGGAAATAAATAAGTATTTTGCTTCGTGCTATTATCTCAAATGAACCTCTCATGTACTTTATTTTCCCAATATGAAGGAAAAGGTGAATACTCCTAAAGGTTATTTTCCATCTTTGTATTCCATATTAATTAGTTAAACGTGCTTCATAAGCATAGTATACACAGTTTATATGAGGCCCAAAAATATAAATCTGTAATATAAATCTACAAAGATAATCAGAATAGCTTAGAGTTCTGAATAAATTGTATTTGGTAATTATATGTATTTTTATGCACTCTTAATTTCAGATCAATAAATTTTATATTAGTTAAATGTATAGTTATAAACTATATTAAAATTATTTTCTATTATATATTAAACTATATTAAAAAATTTCTTTTTGCAGGGTAATAATCAAGAAAGGATTTTAATTCAAAATATAGACGAATTTTTTCCAGATATAAAGAGAAAAGAAACATGTTACTGAATGCACGCTGTTCCCCATCAATAAACTTAAATACAATGAATGTAACACATTAAACAGGGACCTTAAAAGTAGTTACCTTTCTTTTTAGTGTATGTAATTACACAAGCTTTCTAAACAACTTTCTTTTTTTTAAATTCTACATCTTCCTTCAAGCGTATAGATTTTAATTTCTTTCTGCATTAGAGCTCCATATTTCATAACGCAATTATATTTTTAAAAGGTTTTTTTTTTTATCTAAACAGCAATGAAAGATGAAAACAATAACAATAAAGCAAATTATGTTCTTTGTTTGATAAAGGAAAACTTATAGGATTTGAACGTGAACATGTGTTGCAGGAAAAGGTAATTTACGTATAAAACTAGCTTATGATATTAAATGGAATTCTTTTTTTCCAAACAATTGCTTATGAAATTGTAATATTAAAATGGATCACACTCACGCATACACATATATAAATTTATATATAATTAATTTATATACAGTAACAGCAATTCTAAACCTAATCATAGGAAATATTTAAAATTTTGCATTATTATTGCATTGTATACAAATAAAGCACTAGATATAAATATTTTGTCTGAATACCTGATATTAAGAAGCATCACTAAAATCACGATGATGCATCATTTTCTAAAATATTGCAACAAAGGAGCACAGTATGTGATTTAATCAATCAAAAATAGAAGACATTACCAAATGTATTGTAGTGCAGTATTTTTGAAATAAGCAAAATACCAGAACAATCTTTGTCAAATTAAAATTATTGTTTCATTTGATAGGCATGTCGATTGCTAGAAGATGGAAATTGCCATAGAAAAAATGAATAATGATAGTTTTAAATTGATTAAAATTTTTAAGTTTAGATTAATTTACAAGAATATCCAATGAATTGCATTTCTTCTGTTGCACATTCTTCTCATAAATTAATTATGTATAGAATACATTCCTTTGAGATATCTAAGAAATACTATGTACATTTTGTAATTTGATAACTGTGTCATCTTTACAATTTGTTTCAAAAAATTAGCAGTATATGCAAGGTATACTTATTGCAGATTCTTTTTCCAAAGAATTTACTGATAGTTGCATTTCTTTCTTTTGATATCATGAATAAATTAGCTTTAGTGTGCCCGTTCTTCTCTAAGGTGAATATTTAAAGCAAACTTTAACAAAACTTTTATACAGTACCTTAACATAATTTTAAACGAGAAACCAGATAATGAATAAATATTACAATCGCCAAAGAATATGTATGGAGAATAACATATAGTCATTCACATGATCATGAGACTATATATGCCAAAGCTATGCTTTGTGGAATGGAAATCTTAAGCTAGCAAAGTGGTGAAAATGAAAGTTCCATCGTTGCGTGTGTAATTTAAGGTTTTTGTAAAATATACCAATTTTTTTCGTACCTTTTCAAAAGAAGACAGAATGTTCGTTAATTTTACCGTGATGTTTTCAATGATCGATTTCAGAATGAAATGATTAATTTTTTTTAAAAAAAAATTGCGAAAAGAATACTTTTTAGTGTTAATTTCATAATTCACTAAAAACAGGCTATTTAATTTACTCACATGCAATGAATTAAGTTTTTACAAAAAATTGGATCTCTCAGGCGGGAGAATAGTCTTATTCTTGCGAAGTTTCGCTTAAAGGTTAGGCCTCAAAGCTTACAAATTATAGCTTCAGTATCATAGAAAAGAAGAAAATTCTTAAGAACTGGAAATAAAATTATCAAACAAAGAAAAATAATTAATTTTTCGAGAATGTAAATTCAGAAGAAAATTTTTGAAGATAATCAGAATTTTCCAAAAAATGCAAGCAAAACACACTATACAAGTAAACTTTACATTTTAACTTTATATGAACCTAGAAACAGAAGTTGAAGCGTGTATACTATATCCATCATACAACATGAGTGAGTGAAGCGAAGGAACTGAAAAAATGTAGAAACATATGTTATGCTTTGAATACGAGTTTATAATTTGAGGCGTTCCAGTTTAGGATTTGAGGAAAAAGTACAGATATTTTAAATGTAACGATTAATACAGGTTATAGGTTGATGGGTTCTCTGGAACACACGAGTCTTCCAACTCTAAATCTCCATATATGAAAAGGCTACAGGGGCTTTGCTGCTATCTGTACCTTGTCTGTAAAAATTATTTTAACAATCAGCTATGAATCAGAGATGATGTTCTAAATATTTGGTGAGTTTTATTCAAAATTTTGGTTAATAATAGAGTTCAATTCCTCACTGAATATTATTATTAAATTATTCTATCTAAACAGAATCGTAACCCTACAACAAAAAGCAAATAATGCATAAAAATAGGCTATCTATAAGAATCTTTATTCTGCTACATTTAACAAATAAAAACAAATAAATAAGATCTTCTACAAAAATCTGTGGGAATTTAATCAGAAGTAAAGAAAGCCAAAATTATGCGCAATGAAGACAAAATCTGCTTAATCAGTCACTTAAGCAATAATTTCTTTAAAAAAAATCAAAAACAAATTCTTGAAAATTGTTCCAAAAACTTCATAACACACAATCAATACCATAGTTTAATTGTATCAAATTTCATGCATCAGCGGCTTTCAATTCTTACCTTCCACTGAGGAAACACGAACTATTTTTTACTAATGTAGATTCTCAAGTAATAACGAATTAATAAACCCAATAAAGATGTTAAGCAGTTTAACGATACAATTAGGAAGCGTAGCCTTTCTCCTCTTTGAAGCTGCGATATAATTAATCAACAAGTTCTCTATAATTCAGAATATTTTAAATTAATTATGATAAGAAATAATCTTTAATTTATGAAAAAGAAAAAAGAACTCATTTGTAATTTTAAGGGTTTATTACAATTTTATCATATAATATATTCTGTATGTTCAATTCCGTTATTCAAATCAATAAATTCACAATTTAAATCTTTTTTAAAAAATCAGAATAAAATGTGGTTACTTGGCTTTTCAATTAAATTACTTTCCGAAAAAAGCCACTTGAATCACCTGGAAAATGTGTTTAATGGATTTTTGCAAATAAATACCAGTCAAGCAATTCTTAAAGTTTAAATGCGAAACAATAAAAATAATACAAATGTTTCTTTAATATTATGAAAATATTCTGATTGTTCCAATTTCCAGAATAAAACTGTTCTCTCTATTTTTCCAATTCCTTAATGCGTTATCTGAATCGTAAGCGGCTTTAATAAAACATTTGTAATGAATTGATTGCATTTTAAATTGATTCTTCAATTTCTATCACAGATATTTTTATTTAATTCTTTGTTTCAGGATTTAATTCAGAAAAAATTAAAATATAAATGTTAGTTTTACTTCTTTTGTTTGTTGATTATATAATTGATTGTTTATTGCTTACTACAGTTACATTTTGAAGCATATCGAGGACTTTATGGGAAATTACTTAGTCAATTAATAAGGGCGACACCTTAGCTGACAACGGTTTTCCTTATTCCCTCACAACAACAAAATGAGAATTTTGCGAGTCCAGACAGATGAAGAGTATATCAATCTTATTGCACATTCCTTAATTTATTAATTTGTTGATTAACTCTAAAATTTTCTTGTTACAAGTAATTTATCGTCAGTAATAAATAGTACTCTTTGTTCAAAACGTAATGTTATTACAGATTAAGATCTCATTATTGTACTTAATTTCAAAAATTTGTTTCTCCTTGCGCATTTTTTTGAAAACATTTTAAGTAAAAATTTGCTTCTTTTCGATTTTGAGCAAGACATATTTTTCTTGTGTAATTCTTGGTATGTGTTTTCTTATACTGAAAGAGCAATATAATTGTAAATTAATTAAAGGTTTACATTGTTACGGAAAAATATGTTTTCTCTCTGTGTGAGTGCAAAGTGTAAAAATCAAATCCAACTCGGATGTCAGTGACAAATGACGATTTATTCGTAAATCTTTAAGACAACACACAATTGGTACAATTTGAACAATTACAGATGCACAGTACTTGCACAATTCAATGACACAAATACAAGAACAAAGCACATGTTAAGTACAGTGAAAGTTATTTCAGGAACAATCAGCTCACTAGCTTATTATTCTTTACTGTGGGCAGCCTCCGGAGTAAAGTTTTGCGCTTAAAGGGAAGGCTCTGAAGGTAACCAGTTGAGGCATTTCGCCTCTTCTTAAAATCAGCGGGTACGCTCCACTTCAAGTGCCAATAACATTCCTCCAATTAATCTCCTCAACAGAGTCTCCAAAGACAGATTCTCCGTTACAGCTCCACTAGATTCAGGCCGAATCTCCAGCAAATTCAATCGATCATGATTACCCTATCGGTCTACAAAGCAGACTCCCCAGACAACTGATTACGTATACAGAACGATGCTTCCTCAACCTGACCTTTCGAATGTCCAAGCAGACGTGACATCACATGGAAAAATTCAAGAAAAATCCATAATTTTCTTCCTGTCAAATTTTTCGCTTAGGTTCCAGCGCCTTCGACTATTTTCCATTTGTCACCAAAGTAACAAACACGACAAATGGTCACCCAATTCGTCTCCAAGGCGTAGAGGTCATTGCTTAAACTCTATTTTGACAACTCGTGACATCTCTCTAAATCCACCTTTTCCTGTATAGGAGAAGGATTACAGGGAAGCATCGACTCATGTTCGTAACAATATATTAATTTCTGATAATTTGTAGCAGTGAATTTCTATCGAAAAGCAATTTTTGACAACGAAACTTTCAAGTCAAAAAATATATAATAACAAATCCTGTTGATCTCAAGTATTTAAATAGTCTTTATATTAAAAATGATCAGTTCTGTCAGTAACACAGAGCCAGACAAAACAAGCTTTGTATAATGTGTTTTGTATCCATTTTCATAGGCACAGTATTAAAGAAACAATCTTTTACGAAAAGCTATAACTTGTTATATTTTACAGACTCCTAGACAAATTTCAAATTGTAGACATATAACTTTTTACCAATAACATTTTTCAAATCAGTTACGTAAACAGTTATAGCAAGCAATTCACACATTTAAACCAATATTATATATTCCCCAATGAAGCGATTGTGCATTTTAGAATCTAATTACTAATTTAAATATTAAAATTAAAACAAACACTAAGGTTAGAGTCTTAGGAATTGTGGTTACTAGGGTAGAAGAGGTAGAAGATTGTTCATTATAACTATATTAACATTAACAACACGTAAAACATCACATACACACACGGTCATTGGCCACACTACTATCATACCTTACTACATACATTACTACATACACACACTATTTTATTATATCTTTATTTACATACACACATTATTGTTGGCTATTTCCACTATCATAATGACATATACACATTGCTGCTGGCTGGCTGGCTGCTACTCATTTATACTTATTTATACATGGCTATTACAGCTGCCATATTACATTGGACATACATACACAATATTGCTGGCTGAAGAATAGCTTATACATGGGGCTATTGCTGGTTGCTATTATTACACATGGGCCACAGCTGGTTATTATTATACATACATACATACACATGGTTGGCTGCTGTATTATTATTTCATTGAAGGGCTGGCTGGCTGGTTGGCTATTGACATGTTGAAAGTTGTTGTTGCTGCTGGTTGGCTGCCACAATACACATCAAGGCTGGTTGGTTGTTGTTGGCTGGCTATTGCTGATGTTATTGGCCATGCTGGCTACGGTTGTTGTCATACTATTACAGGCTGGTTGTTGCTGCTGGCTTCATACTCATTATATACATACATACATATATTACACATGTTATTACATATTGGTTAACAAATGATAATTATATATTATTACATATTATTATATTGTTAATATTATTATTACATATTATTGTTGGAGTTATTATTATTACACATACATACATATCATATGGCTATACATACATACATGGTTACATATTATATACATACAGTTGGCTGTTGGAAGAAGATATATATATTATGGCTACATACACATACATATTGATACTTGATTACACATAATACATATATATATATGCTACATATTAATATACTTCCATTATACATATATTACATACATATATACATATGGTCATATTTCCATTGCATATACATGCATCTCTTTATGCGTGCAATATATAATGAACAATCTTCTCACCCTCAATTCAGTAAAACTACCTACCTCTTCTACCCTAGTAACCATAATTATATATATATATATATATATATATATATATATATATGTGTGTGTGTGTGTGTGTGTGTGTGTGTATGTATATGTATGTAACTAAGTAAATTAATTAATAGTTATGTATTTGCATAATTTAAATAAATAATTTTCCTAGCGACTCAAAAATTAGTCATATTTAAATATGTTTATTACTTGAATTTTATTTCAGAAATTCATCCGTTGAAGTCAAAGCATTTGAAAATTTCTTTATTATTATTTTCAATAAAACTTTTTGTCATAGTAAGAACAATTTAAATTTTAGAGAAAATAAAATTATGCGTAGTTTTAATATTTAACATTTTCTTTCATCTTGTTACTTTTCAACTTTCGATTTTATTAAAATTAATTAATTTTTATTTTGGAAGTAATTCATAACACGTTAAAATTTTATAAATAGTCCAAATATTACGTTTATGAAAGCCTATTGTTATTTGAACTATATATTTCATAACAAAAATAAAAATCTCATTTACAAGTTTCATAGCACGAGTATTAAGTAAATTCACATCGAATACTTATTGAATTAAGTAATTCATAATTATATTGTACATTGTTTGTAGTTAGTGCTAATACAATACTTCATTTTTTTCCTTAATTATTTTTCCTTGTTTAATTCTTTACTTTCTTTTTTAATTCTATATTCTGATTTAATACCTTACTTTCTTTCTTAATTATTTATTTTAATACTCTGTTTTCTTCTTATAATTCATCATTATAATTTAATTTTTTACATAAGTTCTGAAATACACATTTGCAAACATTATTTAGATTTCCTTTTATAAATTTATAAAAAATAATCTCAAAATGAAATCATGCAGTCAATGATAAACTTCAAAGGGGATCAATTATTTTAATTTAAAATAGTTTGAATTAGAATTGAGAAACGGAAAACTTCACTATTCTATTCCACTCATTGATCAAAGTAACAGTGAAAATTGATTAAAATCTGCTATTTTATTCACTTTTTGCTTAAATAAATGTATATTGAAATTTAAGATCTTATTAAAGCAAGATCATCAACCCATATTTAATTCGAATCGAATAAAAATAAAGTCACTTTATGTACACTAATGTAAATAGAAAGTGTTAGAATCAGAAGGATTTAAAGAAATTGAATAAAAAAATGGAGCAAGTTTGGATGCTTTTGAAAAGTGTTTTGTATTCTAAGGTAGTCTAAAAATCATGAAACATTCCAGAAAATACGTCTTTTTTTTTTTCAAAATAATATCGTGTTGTTTAATCTCTAAATTTCAAAAAAAAAAAAAAAAAAATCTATACTAAACATGAGTAAAATTTTTAATTTTTTGTAAAATTAATGAAATAAAACTAAATATTCCGAACTGAAATAAATGAGTTGTGATTTAAAAATAGCTACAAACCGATTCTTCAGAATTCAAAATATGAACATTTAAACAGAAGCAATTTCAATTGCAAACATTTCCATATTCTCAACAGCAGAATCTTAAAAGTCAAGACTTTTGAATAAAAGCTGTGAATAAATATTATTACAAATGCTAATTTGTTATAACAGGATTCACTCACGGTTTACTAAACATTGATATACGCATTATTCAGGAAAGCAAACATTGAACTAACTCGAAGTGATCTTGCTACCACATAGAATGGAATATGTGCTGATATATATGTAAGTACTAAATTGTATCCTGATTTGGTAATTGAGGTGAAAAACTAAGTTCGTGTCCCTATCCCACTTTCAATATTCCATAAACTTCATCACATACGCACACAACTGCGTTAAATTTCTACTCTTCTTTCTGAAAAGTGGAGAAAATTTCTATATTTATAGTTCTCAATATAAGAATTACTTACGTTACAAAGAAGACGTTAATAGTTATCTATTATAAAAGTATCAATTAAGCAGGATTTGTAACTTTTATAATAAACAGAGTTTAAGGGAATTTGTAATGATGGGCTATTCGCATTTTACTATTAAATATCATAAGGATTCGTTATAAATTAATTTTTATCAAAATTAAAACCCTGACCTAACCAAATGCAATTACTTTTCTTTTAATAAAAAAAAGTTATACAATTACTCTTTTTTTTAATGAAAAGGAAAGTAAGGGAGATATAGCTAAAATGTATATGTAAGTGATACTGATGTCAAATGAAAAGAGTAATAGAGCTGAGAAGGAATTGGATTTTGCAAAGAATTTTCTCTTGCATGCATGAACATAATTTAATGTTACAAAGTTAATGATCCATCTGTTCCTTGATTGAAATTGACTAAATTTTAAAATATTACTTCTCATCGGACCCCGGTATTCATCTGAGCTATTAAAAAGCTTTATTTAATTTGAATTATATGATTTTAGTTTTGATATTATAGAAGATAGTAGATACAGAGAAACATCTCAAATTAAACTCGGTATTACTAAGATAAATCATTAGAATTGTTCGTTAATATCTAATCCCAAGGTAGCGGTATCTCGTTAGGTATTAAATTATTTCCTTTAATATAATTATGTGAAACAAAGATATCAATTACATTGTTCTATTTGTAAATTACTTTCACAGCATATAAATTAAAAGACATTTGCGTTGAAAAGAATAGAAATTACCATGAATAATAATATTAAAATTAATATTTAAATTATTTTATGTATGCATTTAAAATAATAACACATCCATAGTAAAATAATTTACAAACTCTTCAGAAATATTCAGCATGGAATAAAAGAAGTAATTTACACCTGGGAATGAAATGTGTATAAAATTTTTATTACGGATGAATCCATGTAGATCAGATAAGAGTTTAAGATTCAATATACGAGTAAAGAAAAGAAATTAGGAAAAAAAAGTATTCTTACTTGATTACTTTTTAACATTTTACCATTTTTTCAGATAATATTTGAATTTAAAAAATCATGATTTTTTTTTCAGGAGCAAGGAATTCTTAATTTGAAACTAATAAGCCTAATTTTTCTTTCTGTCTTTAAGCAAGTACGTATCCGTTTATTTAAATCGGAAAATGAACATTTTATTTCTTTACATGGAAGGGATGAAAATACTTTTAAACATAAATAAGATATGCTGTATGATTTTTGTCGCATAAATATGTAACTCAATTAATTATTTTTATTTTTGGTAAACTTGGAATTTATCATGTTTTTATTATAACATATTTCCTTTTTCCAGAAATATTAGAAAGAAATTTAGTACAAAATACAAAGAAAAACAGAAAAAAAAAATTAATTTAATTTACAAATTAAAATACGCTTTTTCATGTTTATCAGATGAGATATGTTTTCTTGTTTACTTAATATATGTATTACTTTAGATTCTTGAGTAAACTAAAACAAATGTGAAAGTAATTGATAAGAATTTTATTTTGTTTTGAGAAATAAATTGGATGAAAAATGCTATTTTCCAACTGACAAAATTTTAAAATTTTCGATAAGTTCAATGAGCAGCGTTTAATTCTGAAACGAAAAAAGTGTATTAATTATATTTGAAACTAATAGTCCATCTAATCATAATTATTGAAATTTATATATTATATAATAATCAACAATTCACCTTTATGCCGCATCGGAAAAAAATTCATACATTCTTATTATGAAAATGAATTAACGGTGTTCATAATTTGTGGTCTAAGAGTCAGAAAAAGTCACTCAAAGGTAAACATCATTATGATATAAAAAATTTAGTTTTCCGATATTTTTCTTGATATAAAAAGGAACTAAATATTTTTTTTTCACATGTAGGACGAAAGAAAACTATAAATTATTCCATGAAATGTGCTGACGTTATACTATAATTGTTTATTAATTAGAATAAAACAACGGTACTATCGCTTTGAGTAAGAACTATTAGCGAATAACCTTCTTAATTCGATTTCTTGAAACTCGTAAGTAATTTTATTTTCTTAAAAGTATTTTTAAGGATTCGCTGTCTATATTCTTTATTACTCATTCTTCTTATACTTTGAAAAGAACAAATTTTTCTGTTAGCTTAAGCATAAAAAATACATATTTCAAAGAGTAATTACGGCTTAATATTATGTTCTTAAAATTTAATTAAATACGAGAAAGAGAACCTAGGATATAAATGAGGTTTATACCGAGAAAAAGTCTAATAATGAAGTGAAAGTTAAACAATGTTAAAGTAAAAGTAAATTTACATAAAGAGACAGCTAAAAGATTTTACAGTTTCGTTTTTTACTCACAAATATTATGTATCCTGCATTTTATGAAAACCAAATTATAATTTAAAAATGAGTAATGCTTATGACATTCTATTTTAAAGTATGCGATGAAAAATGAAATTAAGGGAAACATTCTGTAATAATTAGAAACCATATCCCATGTATAAGTGCCACACTAAAGTGAAAAATTTCATAACTTTCAATGACAAAAGCATTCGCCGGTTTATTTCCTTTGAAAAATGCTGATAATTAAAATAATTATAATTTATTGTGGAACTAAGAATTATACCATTATATTATTGAAATTATAATAACTGTTACAGTTCTATTACAGATTAAAAGAACAGTATTAATGGTTTGTCTTTTAATAAAGAATAATTATTTTTATAAACATCACAACTCAGAAGATAAACAAGGACTACTGGCCATCAACAAAATAAACTGAACTGGCATAAAGCATTTTATATTGTGGTAGTTCATTTTCTATCTCCTGTTGGCTTAGATAGCATAGAGTCCAATTAACCTCAATAATAGATATTGAATACCAAAAGTTACTTAATAACTCCGTATCAAAATAACTATTTGAATTGTAGCAGCAAGAAATAATTTATTTTCTTCTAGAGAGCCAAATAGTGATGGTCGGCTTTGCTTTTTTGTGGAGTCAAATGCTTGAGCTTTGGTGCCAGTAAAAACTCGCGTTTAGCGGGAATCATGCAATTTAAATCTGGTAAAAGTATCAAATCCTCCCAATGGCGGCATGTGGAGTTTTAAAAGTTTAGTACTAGATCAGTTATAGTCTTTATCAATCGACAAAGGGTCAAAATATGTCGTCGATCACCAATAACTCTCATGATGCTTCTATGTATGGGGTTAGTAAACAATCACTATCACACCCGGCTCTCTCAAGAATGAACTACCAACACAACAATAAGAGGAAAATTGCACAAAATAACTTTGAACAAAATAATTTATAAATACATCGTTTATTTATTTTAATTACAGTATTACATGATGGGATAAACAATTGCCAAGAGATTCACAATTTTTCAAAATGCATTATTTAACAAATCAACATGTTTAATTATCTTTATAAGACAGGAGGCAAAATTGGTGGAAATAAAACACAAGATCAGAAAACTGTAACACTTATAAGAAAGTTTAGAATCACTAATTGTGTGAATCAAGTAAATAGAAAACAAACCCAAAAAAAATCAGGAAAAAGTGAACATATACAAACAAATAAGTAGTATTTATAGTAAATACAAACATAGCACAAATGTTTTCAAATAGTATGGAATATAATTTCTACTTACAAATCACTTAAAATAATATTTATGACACAAATAATTATGCTCAGATCCAAACCAACAAACAGGAAACAGAAACAAACAAACAAATTATAAGCAAGTAAATGTGTACTTTAAATAAAATAACAAAAAAAACGCCAAAAAATATATAATTAGAAATAAATTTTCAATTGGTAAAAAATATTTCCTCTATACAAAAACCCGAATTAGGCGCACTGAGGCAACATTGATTTTAACTATAAAATCGCTATTGGTAACAAATCTGGTAATCTTATACTCGGGTAAAATGAGATTAATCGATAGCACACTCTCCAAACAACCCCGCCAACTACATGACAGTGAATCTCGAAAGATTTAATGAGCATCGGCCTAGACACAAGTTGATATTTTGAAGGAATTAGGACTCGAAGAAAAAAACAATTTCGCCCGCGAACTAGCGAATATTACCACTCGACTACAGCGGTTGTTTGTTTTAACGCAGAGCACTAAACAATAAATATTTTTTGGATTTTTATATGATAAAATACGTCTGAATACTACATTTATCAAAAATAAAAAATAAAAAAATCTTGAATTTAAAGAAAAATATTCAAGTTATTCTTATTTAATGCAATATAAATGTATCAAAGACAATAACATATTTTGAATTATTAAATAGAATTAAATTCCTGCATTCAGTCTATGATGTTGCGAAAACAATTTTTAGGAATTTATAATTAATTCACACAAATAAACTATATTTTTAAATGAATTACATAGAATTATTTCAATGTTGCAACAAAATTAAATAGATATTATTTCTGAATTTTACTAATAATGAAGTAGGAATAGATATTAAGTGACTTCTATATAACTTAATTGAAACTAACCTAATGAATATTCGACAAATTGCGATATCTATTCTAGCTATGCTGTTTGCAAAATTAGGAAGTAAATATTAAATACGAGTAATTCATCATAGAACAGACTTTAGAATTAAGAAAAGAATTCAGAAGAAAGATTTATACTATTATCTATACTGCTTACTTTTTAGTTGTGTAACAAACACTTCTGAATACAAAACCAAAGTAAACAAAATACAGAATTATTGCATTAATTTAAAGGTATATAGAGTTTCAATGAACCATCATTATAATTTTATAGTTTATTGCATATGTTAAGTTACAGATTTGTTTTCCAATTAAATAAATAAAATATATACCTTAAATAAGCATCACTGGTTCCCGAATTTTCTCTCATATCTATTAAATATTTTTAGTATTATTTTTGTCAAAAATTTTACAATGAGTTCTAGAAGAGAATTCTAGTGGATTGATTTATTAAAAAAAATATTAATAATTGCATCAAGAAAGCATGTGTGTCAATGTCCACGTAATTAATTTACCGAAAAAATATTTTTTATACTTTAAAAATTATTTAATTCCTTTGCAAAATTTTAATTGAATATTCAAAATTGCCAATGAGAACTATGCTTGAAAAGCGACATTATAATATATGTGATATAAAATGGTAAGACCATTTTCGCTTTTAAGTATAGTTAATATTTGACAAATTTTGAATTTTTGTAGTCATGGTAAAACAATTAAAAGCTAAAATGACTAATGAGACTATGCCAAATGAATCTATGACTTAGTTTTCGTATATTAAGCAGATAATGTTACAGTAAATATATCAAATATTTGAATGCTTGTTTATATATAAATTTATTTTATGGAAACTCGTAGAAATGTTTTCAATATGTGCTAATATGATGTTGCTTTGAGAAAATGGAGTCATCAAAAATGCGTAGGCATAAAATAAGGATACAGAGTATTATGCTCAAAAGTTGGACATAATAATAAATTATGATTATAATAAGAAATTTAGTTTACATATGATATGTTCGCATGGCTAAGTTCTGTTTAATTTAATATTTCATCGTTTGTTTTTGTCTTAAAATCCGAAAAGAATATTGTTTTCTATTTTAATATCTTATCGTTTGATCTTATTTTAATACTTGATTCAGTAATTGATTTTAAGGCAGATTCGTCTAGTTTTATTTTTATTAATATTAACATTAGTAACGTTCTTGTACTTCAGACTGTTTTGCTTGTGCAAATAAAAATACTCTAGAAGTTTGAAAAAAGTATTTTCTATTTTTGATAGTAATTGTTTCTGTGGTACCTGGGACTTGGAAGTACGCTTACGTTATTATATTTAATATCCAATTTGAATAATTCTACTGTTACGAGAACTTAACAAGTAAAAAAGTTAATACATGTTAATAAGGAATAAATGAAGCAAATTCCAATTTTTAATAATATTTCTTCATTTTAATTTAATTTAAAAAGCTTTCTGTTAATTTTTTAAGTCTTGAACTAGAACTATTTTAATTAAACTTGACCTAATGATCCGAACTAGTTACGAGCATTACCTTTAATTCTTATAAAAAGAGAATAACTCTGCCCGATTTTACTTAAAATTCAACAAAATCATGGGGATATAAAATTGTGTAGCATGGGAATTTGAGAATGAATTACTTTAAGTGCTATGTTCCTCATTTGATCGACTTTCTCAGTAAATCAATACATACGAATAGCCAATAGCCAATAGCATACAAATGCGTATCATTTGATAAAAATAATTAAAATAATTTTGAATAAACATTGTATTGGGAAGATATCGTCTTCTTTGAACGAAAAAAAATTTCAAATTTATTTTGAAGCTTACTTCCTAAGCAAATACGATTATAAGTTTCTTTTTGTTCCAATGCAATAACCACGGATTTATTTCCGTAATGAAAACAGATAGTGCTTGCAAATAAGAAGAGAGCTTATATCAATGAAGCATATCGTTTCACTGCAAATCATGTATCATTCACATCACTTTAAAACAAATAAAATAATACATAGCGTTCCATTCGATATATAGGAAAAAAAAATCTTTTTACTTTTTTGCATCTTTCAACTTTACCTTAATATCAATTCCTTTTATTCAATTTCCTCTTTAAATGTACGTTGAGAACGTCTTCGCTTTTCCTGACAAGGCTATGTTAAAACCGCAAAAAGAAGGATGTTAAATTGGTTTCTAAATTAAGTTACTTTTTAAAGAAACTCTTTTAAACAACGTACGAATTTCACTTTAAACTGTTTTTATAGGTTTTATATTCAGATGCCACCTGTGTAACTTCTTTTTACTTCTTTTAGAGATAAAAAGCTCTGTTAGTTTTAGCTCATAGAAAATAAATGTATATATTTCTTGTTAGTTCCTTATTTCTATGTTAGAAAGGGAAACATTTGATATTGTTAATTTAATAATCAATTGATACCTTTAAATATATCTTAAATTTAGAGTTATTTATGTGCCCTTAATGAAGAATAATTATTTACATTTTTTTTCAAAAAAGTAAGTACTCGTTAAGATTTAAAATTTTAATCAAAAGGGTAATCAATTTTTGTATTACCATTCACAAGCTTTCAATAATAGTATGACTTCAAACTTCAATTGGACAAATAATAATATTTTATGCCAAAAATACTATATTTATACAACTTCAGAAACTGATTTATGTCAAATTTGTTTGATCTACTCATTTTATGAAAATTAAATTGAATATTATTATCTATTTTTATATTAGACGACAAAATATTACTTTGCAAAAATTTTAATTCCATATGAAAGAGTTATGTTAATGACACTCAATCAAGCCTAGATTTTGATTTCAATATTTAATTTAATCATCATGTTGATAATTTGCACATACATGCAAGTGTTTAAAAGATAAAAGTGTTCTGGAAAAGTATCTTCTACCCTTTCCATGATTTAGCTCTTTTTAAGTTTATGAGCTATACGAATCATGCTTACTACATTTGTGTTCAAAATTTAAAATTTCTTTCTTTTTTGATTGTTTATCTCCTGTAGTACCGAACAGATTTTAATTAAATTAAGTTTGAACATCGGAAAATGTGTACTCTTGCAACTCTGTTTTCAGGACCTTGATAATTCTTGGAGGAGAAAAGTTAATTGAAAGTTGTCCTTCTAAGAGCATGCCAAATATATTCTATAAGTTTAAAGACTCGTGGCCTAGTGGTCTAGTGGCTGTTTTCGTCAAGTCGTAGGCTCTTGTTCTGATACCACTGAAGACCATCCGTATATGCACGTTAAATTTGGTTGTTATGCGATGAGTTCCCATTCACGTAGTATGGAAATTTAGAAAGGTAGATGCCAGCTCAGATGTCGTCCTGTATCAGATGTGATAGAAGTTCAAATTTACGAGGTCTGTCGCCAATAGCATTCGAGTCTCTTCTCAGTTTGTCGTTAATAAATAACCACACATTACATCACAATTTTAAAATCAGGAGGTCTGACTCATCAATTCATTAGGCTAAAATCCTCACATTTCACAAATTTGTTGGCAAAATGAACGTTACTTGATGAGCAATGACATTTATAAAAAAGAAAGCAGCCCAAATACACAACTGAAAAGGAATACATAGGGCTACAAGATTTAATCCCCACATGTCACAACATTCATTACTCTGTAAAAGACATGGAGGTATTTGCACTCATACAACATTATACCTGCCCAGACCATTAAGCCTCTGCTGCCATACTGATAGATTTCTCGGATGTTGGAGAACATATTTTTAGGCTTTGTTTCACTCCAGATTAAGGAGAGGAGGTAGCATGAATTAGACGAAGAACTAATCAATGAATATAACACTCACCCACTGATCCGAGCTCCTATGTGGATAATCTTTGGATACATGCATAAACAACAATTAAAGAATTATATCCTTATTTGGAAGTATCAGTTTTAGCTATAGTTCAGCATGTGACGATATCCTATTACCCGTCTCGTCTATCAGCTTAAAGTTTACTTTAATTACAAGATCTAAATTTTATTTTAAGTTCACTCACAGACAATTAATTAAAATAGTCAATAACCTCCAAAATATTATATATTATGTTCTAAAACAGTTTAATGACTCTCTTGTGAGTTATAACAATTTCCATGAATTAAAAATGAATAAGCTTACCGGCATACAATGCAATCAGTTGATCCGAACATCTTTGCTTCCTAATCTCATGTAATCAACAATATATGTCAGACTTACGCTCAGATCATATGAACATCCTTCCTATTACCATATCCTCATTATTCTCTTCAATTCTCCATCGCTTCTACATGATTTGATTATATCTATTCATTTCACTTCTAAAGTTTACTTAATTTGCCACGTATTGCATTTGATTAGAAGAAGCTGGGAACTTTAAGTATAAAATCAAAAAGAAAATCCAGTTATTAGTCAAAGGGAAAAAATCGCGAATAACCCATAAAATAAGCACTTTTGGAGAGGTTTGATTAAATTCGAAAATTTTCTCAAGTTTGATAACTAGAGCGATCTTCCATTGATATTTGCCTTAATAACGTTCTTTTCAGTGGCAATTTACGTTATAGGCACTAAACAGTTTCATATTTGTTCGGAAGCACTGATTTTACTTTTTGTTCATTACTTTTAGAAAAAATTCGGTTAAATACGTAAATTCTCTTGATCAACTAGTGTATTTATTAACAAGTTTCTAAATCTTCCTACATATCGGGAATGATGTTATGAAGAACAATAAAATATTTCTAGTGTCAAAAATTTATCTTGTAACTTATTATATGATGAATATAACTTTGAATGTAAGTTTCTTTTCAATTATATTGTGAAATATGAGATATTATGTAATGAAATAAATAACGTTCATGTATCGTATGGATCAGAGAGAAATTGTTTTCATTCAAAAGAATGAAAACATTATTATTATTATTCACTATTGAAATTTTTATTCTTATGTTTCACAGAAGTAAAAAAAAATCACTATTCAGAAATTTCTTACAAAGAAAACTCGAAAATTCCCCTTTTAATTAGAGTTCTTTATGTAGATGCATAAATAAACCCCTTGACTAGATATTTGTATCATTTTAGTATATTTTCTATTTTAGTGCAATGCTTGATTCAAATTTTTCCGACATATTCATGAGTCGTTCAAAGACATTGATCTCTTTAAAAATAAAAAAAGTATTTATAAAAAAATGTACTTAGATTTAAAAAAAAAAAAATTTTACCTTTTTACATCAAATAATTGTGCTTTTAAATGTAACAGCATAAAAATTGAATTTGACATTATTCTGATATATAAAAAAAAGTTTTGTTAATTTCATTAAATTACAGCAGAATATATTATTTTAAAGTTATTATTGTTATTTAATAATGATAATTTTCTGATATGGTTATACAAGTTAAATTTCTATTTTACAAATAGTTTCAGTTTTAAAACATAAAAATCATTCATTTCTTTTCGTTACATTAAAAAATTATAAATATTGCCCAGATAAAAAAAAATACATTGATATATTTAGAAATAAACAGAAACGTATCGCTTCTATCATATAACAAATATTTATCCTATCAAATTTCATGACATGTTATTTTCTAAATATATCAATAATTAATAACTAGTTTTCTCAACACAATATTATTAATTACTGTTACAACTATTTTTGTATTTTCATTGTTGTTATTTAAACAAACGCGTCATTTATTTCTAGCATATCTACTTCTAATTAAATTAATATTATATATTATATCTTAACTAAAACTTTACAAACCTAAATCGGGATACATTAAGCAATACATAAAATATTTCTCAAGTACATATTTCTAGTTTGTTAATAATTTCTCAAATACAATGTTGGTTTAATTAGAATCAAAGTTGATTTCAACAATGTAAACTAGAAAACTTCTATATTCTGTTCCAGTCATCGATCAAAGCAAAGGATTAGAAATTTGATGGAGGTAAAAATTGATTAGAACCTACCTTTAATCATTTCGCTAGCTTAAATAAAGGAATATTACATTTTGAGGTTTCAGTAAGGTTTTAATCAGATCACCCACCCATCCACATCGAATTCAAATCGAAACCGCGTGCAAGTTAATTTTTCTTCTCAACTATAATTAAAACGACAGACAGTTTATCAAATCGAGTTAGTCGAAACATTGTTTGAGATTCAGAATTTCCTTAGATGATTTCCCTTTTGATTGAGGCTTGGAATTAAATAAGTGGCATCAAGGTGTAATTTGTTATTTAACCAAGAATTTCGAAGAATTCTTGAGGTGTAATTAGCTGTTAGTTTATTATGTCAAAGAGGTTATCAAAGACTTTCTCTTTACGAATTTTCTCGATAAGGTAGTAAAATAGCTTAT
>BMAW01020476.1:0-10340 GCA_019974015.1 Nephila pilipes
CAAAATACCGAAAGAGGACGTTAATAATGAACGAAATTCTTCATTTGTATCAAAGCCAACAGTTGACCCGGACATATCTGACACATCTACTGATGTTAGCCTTTTGATGATCCAGTTCGTAATAAACGTGCACACTTTTTATCAAGTAGCGATGAACAGTTGTGAATAAGTAGTTTTATTCCTAATTTCAATTTGAATTCTTATATGTTGTACCTATAGATTGAATTTTCTCTGTACACTAATTTTAATTTTTTTTTTGTAAAAAAAATGAATTGTTTTTGTTTTATAAATATGTAAAAAGGATTTCATTATTCCTTTTTGCACGGTTTCCTTGGAAAATATTTAGAGTTTTTTCATCTAATGCAATCTTTTAAATTTCTGGAATATAACCTCTAATTTACCGTACGCCACAAGTAATTTATACATGATTTTTTTGAACGGCTTCCTGAGGAACGTATCTACCGAGCAAAGAAAAGAATTATATATATATATATATATATATATATATATATATATATATATATATATATGTATATATATATATATACCCAATTCTTTATTTACTCTTAAATTGTACATTTTTAGTTTAAATACATATTTTAAATTTGATTTTAAAGTTTTTAATTTGCATTTTATAATAGTTTGGTATAAATAAAATATATCATTTAACATTCATAATTATGGAGTGGAGAAAGAATAATATTCAAGAAATAGAATCATTATTCCACTCACCGCCTACATACAAACCATTATTTTTTTCTGTATAAGATTTACTTATTTTTAGGAATAAACCTCGTTCATTTAATTTTGATTGCAATCAATTCTTTTGAAAGTATATGAGTACACACTAGCAAAACTGCTGAGTTGCCTTCGTCGTAATTAAGAAGGATTCATTCTCATTACAAGTAATAAAAGATTAAGCGTTTCTGGGAAAAAGTAGTATCTGAAAAGAAAAAAGATTTATTCTTATTAAAAATAACCTCTACTTGAATAGGACATAATACAATACAGATTTTTTAATTGTAAATTAAAAGAAAAAAAATTCTTTAAATATATCGTTTCTATATTTTGAATTTTTTGTGTTGTGGAAATAAGCTGAACTTAATGAGCTCGCACGTTCCTCATTAATTGTTCCCCGAATAGCGTTTTTCTTTTCGATTTTGCTTAAATATTATTAAGCTTTTCAACTTGGTACTTCGCATTTTTTATATTATTTGTAAACTTCTAGATAGTGAATAAGTTTCATTTCTTCTTCACTTCCACTGATAATTAGGGGTTGAATATGTTTTGAAATATGTTCGTAAATCTACTCCGGATATTTGAACTTCATTTTAACTCTTTCAGTATGAAAAACATGAATAAAAATTATTTATTTACTGCGAATTAAAACGCACGAAACAGGCATAAGTCAAAATAAACATAAATAAATAAATAAAATAAAATACTACTAAAATAAGTATTTTATTATAGTTTTAAAGATAATTATATGGTTTAGAATGAGAGAAAACAGATTTCGATTTCTGCTATAAGCGGATAGTTAAAATTCAATAAATGATTTAATAAATGCTCTAGATGATAACTCAATCGTTCATTGGTAATATAGAGCGCATGATGCAAGTTGTATAAGGTGTGACTATTAAATAACGAAATTGACGCTGCTACAGAAAGAATACGTGAAACCTTCTTTTTCGAATACAGTTCCTCTCGCTTCTATAAACATATCCTTACTGCAGTAGACTGTCTGGCTGTAGAGAAAGCAGAGTGTATGTTTTGATTTATAGAAAGGGTGATGGTTTTTTTTTTCCAAATTTAAATAACATGACCGAAGCGAATCATATAATTTCAAAATGCACTCTATTTGTGCTGTACGTGTGCTGGTTTCAAAGTTAACCACCCTACTTTTGAATAGCCGAGGAGCTTTTTATATTCAATATCAACCTCAAAGCAAAATTGCTTACGATTTGCTTCTCAAACCGTAAAGGGACTAAAATATATGTCTTAGTTCAGTCCAAAATATTCACAATATGTAAAAATAATATTCATCTACTAATCATAGTCCATCTTACAAATTGTACCTAAAAACAGCTATATGTGTTTATTAGATCAAAAATTCGATTATAACAAATCAGGTATAATTTTTGTAATTTAAATTTCAATATAATATGCATATCTTAAAACAAACAGGTTAGCAAAAAAAGATCAATTTATTCAAAATTTGTATTTCCTGCATAAAATAAATCAGAGTTCACTTGTTCTCAAATAAATATAATTGTAATCAAAGTGTTTATGCAATTTACAAAAAAATGCAAATAATCGTATATAAGCAATAATTTTAATTGTTACAAATGTTAAAAATATCAGATACATAAGAAAATAATATTAATATTTTTTTATTAAATGCTTAAACAAAAGCGTCTTTAAAGTACCTTAATGCTTATCTTTGGAACAGTTTGTTTATTAAAAAAAAAAAAAAAAAGAAATATTTGTGAAACACAATATTTTTAGTTACAATGGTTTATACAAAATTGTAAATATATATATATATCACAACACAGATATATATATATATCTGTGTTGTGATGCAGGAAAAATGCAGTTATCTCTTAAACTCACTGAGTTATACCAAAGCTTATGAACACAACATAATTTTACAAATATATCACTTTTTGAAATATAAAAAAATATTTCCAAAATAATTAGTTATATACTTAAAAGATGTGTTTGAAATTCACAACATTCCTAGAAATTTACTGAACATTGTGGTAAAATTTCATTTCAATACAAGAAATACTTTTTCAGAAATGAGATTTTTTTAATAAAAAAATTTAAATCACTCTTTTTCAGAAAATGCAAATGAGATTTCAATGTTTCTTAAAGAGAATTATATACATAGAATAATTCATTAATTAACTTACCCTAGAAGCAAATGTAAACCATTTTTGAGATTATAAATGTGTGATTTTAAATAAAAAGTAATTAAGAGACTTACGAAAATTTTCACGAAAGCAGTGATTTTTGGTTACCTTAACAAAGTCAAAATATTTTCTAAGTAATAGAACATTCCTGAAGATGGAAGTGTACAAATGGATAAATATAGCAAAAGATAAATATATTTGTTCAAACACATTTTAAATCCACTAATTTTATACAGAAAAATATTTATAAACGTTTATATACGGTTTATAATGTTGTTGTAGTGTGATATTTTTCGCAACACGGAGCTGCACAGAGTCCAACATTACAGTTTTTGCATTCAAATCGTGTTTCTCTTCGAATGAGTTTTAGGTTTACATTTTTAAGGCTGCATACCACACATTTTCGTAATCATTTGTTTTTTCTAGAAAGGTCACTTTCCACATATGAAGGAAAATTCCTGCTTTTTAAATGGACAATATTTTCAAAACTTTTAGGAATAACACAGCTGCAAGAACCGGAATCTGTGCCTCCTTCTTCGATTTATCGTTCAATCAGTTTCATTCGGAAACCGATATGTTTTAAACTCCAGGCATTTTTTTTTTTTTTTTTTTGTAAATAACGAAGGAATTCCATACAATTTGGTTTATCAAATGTCGAAAAATCTTTTTATAGTACTTCCTGTGTTGATTTCGGGCGACAGGATAGTAGGATAGACACTGGTCTAATCTATCCACACCACCTATGGAAGTATTATAAAACACCACTGCTTTCGGTTTCATCTGCACGAAATCCCCCTTATTAGTATTCACTTCTATAATATCAGGATTATGAAAAGAGCGGAATAGAAGGAGTGGTTTTTCATCTTTCCATTTCATCACGCACATTTTACCTTTTTTATAGGCTATGAATTCTCCTTTCTTCACGCTATGAATTCATCTTTCTTCACCGTGGAATTTTTTAATAATGCAGGTAAATATTTTCAGTTTGATCGTAAGGTTCCGCAGATATCAGTTTTACTATTAGTCAATAATTCCGCTAGTTCAGGTGATGTATAAAAATCGACCGTTGACAAACAATAGCCTTTTCCCTTTAATTCATGAAGAAGAGTCATGACACTTTTTGTTGAAAGACTATAATCATTATAGTCTTCGTGAAAACTGTGCATTTCTCCCTACATAATATGAACGAGTTCCAAACGTAACCACTTTCAGACTCGCATAATTGAAACAATTTTATTCCAAAACGAGCTCTTTTTGTGGAATGTATTGCTTCCATCCTAATCGACCTTTATAGGATATCAATGACATCTACGGATATGTCCGGTTTTGGCACATACACGGAATTGAATTTCTTCACCACTAGATCATGAAATTCGCTAATTTTCCTTAGCTTTGGATTCTTTATCGAAGACATCATTATTTTCAAAGTGCAGGAATTTCATCAAAAGTCCATATCGCATCTCACTCATTATTTTTCCAAAAAATGGAGTTGATAGAATTGGTCTTTTTGACCAAAACCATTTTTCCACGGGTTTTTGAACGACGCCTTGTAACAACAAGAGAGAGAGAAATCTTTTCATCTCTCCTATGTCCGTGTTTTTCCATTTCAGAGCTCTAGAAGCAGGTGTTAGTTCGGCATCTTCGAAGAATGATTCAGCATATCTATTTGTCTCACTGACAATAAATAAGAACATTTCTTCATCAAAGAACAAATTAAAATATTCTAAGGGATCTCCAGAATCCCCAAGACACACTTTTATGCCTGGAGTTCCAGTAAATGGGAAATTTTGGAGGACTAGGTTGAGAAGAACTAATATCTATTTGAAACCAGTCTCCAGCAATACCTAGGCAGTCATCCTCCGACTCACTTTCTGAGGACGAAAATTCTTCATCCGAACTTTCCTCCTCGATCAAACATTCATTTTCGGAATCACTATTCATTTTTAAAGTAAGCCAAACGAGCAGAAATTCGTAATACTAAGTGACGAGCAAATGGTAACTATAGCTATTTAGACAAGCTGTTAAAGGAAAGGGTTTCCAATGAAATTATAAGGAGGTTCTGTTAGAAAACAGTAAGACCAATAGAAATTGAGATTATTATATGGAATGGATCATTCACAATACAATAGCGATGATTCTGACTTGAAGGAAGGGGGAAGTATGAAGAGAACGGGATCATACGAATGGGCACTAAATCTTTACTTAGATCTAAACGGAAATGTGCATTCTGTAGCACAAAAGAGAAACTTTAAAAAACTATTTTTATGTGTAAAACCTGCAATGTTGGCTTGTGTTTCATCCAAAAGGGTGTGATGTGCTCCCAAAAATATTATGAATCTAAAATATTTACCAGTTTGTAAATATATTTGTATATAGGACTCGTGCATAAAAAAACTGTAAATATTTATTGATCTAAAATAATATATAATCAAGATATACAGCATTTTTTCATTCATGAGAATTCTATAGGCAACAAGGTGATAGTTTACTTTTCGTGAAAATAAAATAAAATACGTAATTAAAAAAATTCAAAAGATATATAAAACACATATCTTATGTACAGTAGCACATATTTAAAATTATCAACTAAAATGAACGATGTAATGAAGAATCAATTAAAAAAATTATAGAAATATTGAGTTTAAAAACTTAATACACAAATAAAAAATCGCAATAAAATATATGATATGGTATTTGATGATAATCTATAACTGTACTAATTGCTTTTTTTTTTTTCATTTCATACAAAATTATCAGTTTAAAATATTTTGTTAACTTCGACATTGAAGCCGTTTCTACACTTTTTTTTTTGTATTAGTATCCATATTCTTTGTTATCAAACTTTGTGCAACATTCACAATAGAAAATGCACTATTGCAGATTATACAATTAAACTAAGAAATGTCATTTTAATTGCTGTCTTAATAAGTGGAAACTCATTTTTAAACATTCATTAAAATATTTTTTTACTTCTCTTTGAAAAGCCTATATTGCTCTAGGAAAAAAATAAAGATGCACTAGTAATATTTAGCTTAAAATTGTGCCAAATCACTCTCGTTTCAACCCAAAATGATGTATTTCGGGATCCCCGAAATGATGCAATTCTGTTCGGTAAACAGAAAACATATGGTGGGAATACAATTCCCTACTAAATAAGCGAGTCCAAACTATTTTTATGATAAAAACTGCATTTAGATGGAATTAGTTTTTATTAACGTCGCACTAGAAGCAACACGAAGGTCATTGGCGACTGATTTCGTAGTTTTGAACCTCGGTCAAGTGACGAAGACGACACCTCAGCTGGCACTCCCTATTCTTATTTCCACACCATGCCAACGGAAGGACATTGGGCCCCAATAGATTTAACGTGCATCAGCTCCGGCTACACAACGGGTCTTTTGCGGCCCAGGATCGAACCCGCGGCCACACGTTTAGATAGGAATGGGTTGGAACATTTAAGAGTTTGCATAAAGTTGCCAATATAGTTCATAAATTTTTTAGGAGTACAAAAGGATGCAAAGGAATATTTTGGTAATACAGATTTTAAAAGAAATATGGTTTGCGAAAATGGAGTTCAAAATCACATAAGGAGTACGGTTGGTTACCTTAGGTATTGTTATCTCGCAACAATGAATTGGAAGTCCATTCTAAAATCCTTTGTTATTAAAATGTGTTATTTTTACATTTCCAACTGAAAACTGTAATTGACAGAGTGGTATTTCCCAAAACTGCAGTGCCCTAAGCTTTTGCACAAGTAGTTCCTACCTAAGGCTGAATCTACCTAATCAAGTTAATATGACGTATTCTGTTCAAGATTATGGCATTACAGATTGCATTTTCCATCTATTTTAGATGCAAGTTTTATATCTTCTACACCAATATGATAACAGTGTACAATTTAATTTAAAATTATAAAAATTTTAATATTTGTGATAATGTCACTTATATCTATTTTTAATAATCTATGAATACATCAAACATTACTTTATTATGTTCACGCTTTATTTAGTATTACGTATAATATAATGAACAAATTTCGAACTGAATTTTAAAATGATTATTTCAGAAACTATTGTAGATATGCTCATATTTTTTGTATACCGAAGTTTTAGCATCTCAGCTCTGCTTCCAAGTAAAATTTTTATTTTATATTCATCAAATTGTTCAGCCTACTTTTTGCTAATAACGTGTGATTTTTAACTGATTTGTAAAAACTTATGGAATATATGAAAATATGCTGGCGGTGAAATATATTAAATTTTGAATTTTTTTTTTTTTAATTTTCATAGAATTGTAAGTTTTTGTGATTAATAATTTTTAACTTTGTATGTAACATACATAAATATTTTTATCGTAATTTGAACAGCAGATTTTCAGGGTAGCATATGTAAAATTCCTAGTTGTATATTGTTAAGATTACAAAAAATGTACGGATTTTAATTACATGTACTTCAGTTATCCTTTAACAGAAGATTAATTATAAGAGATTTTACACATGTGGATACTTTTTAATTTGAATCTTCAAATAATTAGTAACCAAAAGTATCTGTGCAAATGTACAGTTGACACTAATGCGTATGAACAAATATAAATGTGTGCCGACGCTTTTAATTACTAATTATTCGAAAAATCAAGTTTGAAAAATATTAATTTGAGGGGGAAACCTCATTCTTATTCTCTTTGAGGAAAGATGTAGTTCATTTATTTAAAATTTGGATGTATTTCGAAACATGACATTACAAAATATCTTGTGTAAGCTGTCCTGAATATCTGGTTTAGAAATTGTGAAAAAAAAAACCAGAATTAAAAAAAAGTTTGTTTCTTTCGGTAATATTTTTACTAATGTATTAGAATCTTTTTAATGTAATGAAATACAGAAGCTTAAAAATTATTCATTTGTAATAATTGAAAATCTTACATCGTTTCTGATTTTGACTCGTTCGTTTTTTTTTTTTTTTACCCTTTTTAGTTTTTGACACTTTATTATGAAATAATTATTATTTTAAGAACTGAAAGTAGTGATTAAAGAACATAAATGAAACAATAGAATGTATTTATTGTTTTCATACATTCTCTGCATTTAAACATAGATATTTTATAGATATATATTTAGTGATGTTTTTCGAGATTTATTGATATAATATAAAAACTTAACTCTATCTGATAATTTTAAAGCAAGGGGGAAAAAAAGGTGAGTTTTTAGCAAACAATGAAAACACAGAAAACGTAATTTGTTTAACAATATAAAAAAGTAGGTTTCCTACTCTATCTAACATTATTAAGATTCCAAATGAATATTAATTAAAAAATAGGAATAAAATGTAGTTAATTTTGTGATTGAACTTTAAAGCGTTTTTGGATTGGTTTAAATAAAAATGTTTATCTAGAAAGCTAGGTCAAAGGACGCATTTCTTTCAAAAACCCAATAAAATCTTTAACGAAGTTGACCGACAAACACACTTGAAAGGAAATCTTCCCCTTCCCCTCTTGAACGAATGTCTCAATGGAAAATGTCTTAACCCTAAGGGCAAGAGTGGGGTTCCCTTGTGAGTCATAAAATTTCCTGTCAAAGTTCATTGTGTGTACGCAACCCTCCCCAATTATCTAACAAGATGTAAAACTTTTAAAAGGGGGAAAAGGAATTTCAGAAAAACCCGGCGCACACGATCTCGAATACATCCTGTGACGGAAAAAAAAGACGGCTCTTCAGCATTCGGTGCGTTCACAGACACACGGGATTATACGGCGGAAACGCATTTGGAATATCTGAAACAGCATGGATAAAAGCGTGCTAAACGCTTAGAGAGGTAATTTGTATAACAGCATCCGACGCACCAGATTTTAAAATTTTAAGACAAACGAAAATCTCTTTCGGTACCCTCTGCGAAATTTTGCGATTAAAACATTCATTGGTATTCTGTGTCTTACCATGAAGGTACTTTGACAGAAGTTCTTTAGAACACAGTACTAAGTATATTGGTTTAATTACAACATTAGATAAGCCATTATATTTTTCTTTGGGCTTTTTGCCGCATCACAGTGCTCGCTGATAACATCAGCTATCTTTCCCGATAGGGCACTGTCCATGCATGGGTTTCTTGCCACTCGATGCACAGTGGTACAAGGCCGCAATGACGTTCTGTTGAAGTTTGAGTAGATTGCCTACATTACTTCGAACAGCAATTTCATAGTAATTTTGCATTCTGTTTATAAACGAATCAGTAAGGTTACCTTTACCAGATAAACTTTTATTTTTTTTATTTCAGTTTGCGCAGTCTCGCACCTACTCTTTTCTGAACATGCCCAATGCATTCCAGTTTAGTCATGCTATCTTTCCCATAAGTGTCTTTCACGCTGATGAAGCCTTTAGAGTCCTCGTCCCATAATAGTGTGAATACTTCAAACCTCATTTCACATTTGATCGTTTGAAGATGCTGTTTGCGCTAACAGCTTCCATCTTTAAGGAAGAACCTTTAAAATTACTTTGACACACATGATCTGCTTCAAATGTCTCGGATACAATACATTTAGGTATTTTCGAAAGCTTTCTGCAGATCGGACAATATGACGATATTATTCCAGTACTTTGCCAGTGTCAATTGACATAGCAGCAACCCACCCATTCATAGAAGTGTAACCTCTACGCTGTCATGTTCCATCGACAGAAACACCGCATTCAGCTAATTTATTTTTAGATGAATGAATACTCAAAACTTCATTAGCCGCCTTTTGCATTGACAGTTCACTTACTTCTGAAATCACAGACATAAGTTTATTCTCATGATTGGAGTATGCAGTTTTACTGAGCCTGGGTAAACTTAATGTAGCACATAATTTATATGCAGCAGAAAGATCTTTTCCAATTTGTCTCATGGCATAAGCAAATCTTGCATTTACCTCAGGATAGTTTAATGTTTTCTGCGAGCTGGAAAATCCTGTGCAAAATTTACAATGCTAATATTTTATTGCAAAATTTGAGCACAATCCATACCTCGGGTCTTCATGTGACAGCAAACCATCGTGGAAGCATTTCGGGTAACAAAGTTGTCAAACTGAATAGAAAAGGAGTTTTATGTCAATAATTCTGTTTCCCGTTAGCGGTTTATTCTCATATTCAGCAATTTCTTCATCTAGAATGGCAGAAATGTTCAATTTTGAAGCACTGGCATTAGCAGTTACAGTACTATTTTTGCTATCATTTTTGGTAAAACCATTACCACGAAATTGTCTTTTTCTTTTAACACGAATTCTTCCTTTTGAATTTCCCTTTTTAATCGAAAAATATTGAGCTTTTCAACAATAAAAACAATCTTAAACAGAAATTTATAAGGATAAGAACAGAAACCAAAATAGATGTAAACAAACAATAACGATTCTTTTTTCTTGCCAGATTCAAGATAAAAATGTATTTAAAAACCTGTTGCC
>BMAW01020486.1:0-16239 GCA_019974015.1 Nephila pilipes
CTACGACATTATTTATCAATATAGTAGAATGGTTTACCTTATATTTTTTAGCTATTTTTTACAATCATCTTTAAAAATAGCTAGTAAGAATGTGAAATAATACTTGGGTTTGCATGGTGTGTGTATACAAAGAATTTTTTGTTCCTTGATTTTTAACCGTTGTCGCAAAAGTAATTTTATGTTTGATTTAGTGTTTTCCTCGAATGCTATTTTACCTTCGCAACATTTTTTTGTCTGGTCATGCCTTTCTTCTCATTCATTCGTTATTCCTTTATAAAACATTGTGATGCCTAAGAAGTTATCGAGCCCGTGAAAGAGCTGTTTCACGCAAGATCTGCATAAGCAGGCCACTTAACTCATTCTTTTCATCATGTTAAGATCTTCAGCCTTCATTGGCTGCATGAAATGCATCAACATCGTTTCTAAAGAGTTCATCACCGAGATGGCGTGAAAGACAACATATAACAGGCATAGTGAAGTTCTTTATCGTAATGAGTTCCACAATTATCGTCGTCGGTTCCTGATAGACAAAGAGAGTTTACGCACACAAATCGCAAAAAAAACGAAATGCTACTGTGATCGGTTACGAATTAATGATGTATAAACTCCAGTCTCAGAATATCGCATGTTCTTTCGCGATACCATTGAGCCAACGAAATTTTTGCTCAAAGCCTGAAGGTAACATACACCGCAGTACCAAGAGCAAAATGAGTAGTGTCGAACATTACTACCTCAATGAGCCGATCCTCAACGTACCGCCCTGAGATTGCATACTCATTTTTAGTAACAAGTTGGTTTACTCTCAGAATGGCAATTACGGGTCATTCTCTTTGAATACACCAAAATATCCGATCTCAACATATCATATTTGAGACCTTCCGGGCATTACCTCGAGCCAGTACGCACAAATGGAAACATATTGCTCGGTTTTTGAATTATGAACAGTCAATCATGAGCGTGGAATAGAAGAGCGTCATGCAGCTCATTTGTGCATTCAGATATTTATCAAATATGCAGACCACCGTAACAAAAACTCGCTGCTTTCAGAAACAAAAAATGCACCGCTATGTGATCGATAAATCAAATTCTGAAAGTTTACACCAAATTTCTGTGTTCCACCGGAGTGGTTTAATTGCAATTAAGACGATTCGATTCAAGAGTTACAAAAACAATGCGTAGACCGATTATTAATATAGTAGTTAAATTGAAAAGTTCACAAGAATTATGTTTAGAAGCAATAGTAGTTTCAGCCTACGTGCAGAAAACAGAGTTTTATTGGTGTCCAGCCTACTATCAATAAGTTATTAGAAAGACTGAAACATTATGATATTACATGTAAAAAATGCAAGATTACTGTGCATGCTATTTTTTCCCCTTCTAATATATTTTCCTTTGAATTGTCATAACTAAACAATATTCGTACCACGACGCACACGAAAAAATAAAACCGCACATATTTGGCGGTACTTATTTCGAATATCATGCACAGACACGGCAGCTTCACCGTACATCACGATTTGAAAATTATCATTAAAAAAAAATATTTTACCCCGCAGATAGCGCGCCTGTACCGTTATTCATCCATGCTAGACTCACCACGCTTCATTAACATGTTTATGCGTTTTGGTCTATTACACGAGCAAAATATGCTATTTTTCAAAAACGTCATTTTCGGTCAGGTTAGTCCATCAGCTAAACAACGCCATCAACATACATTTTTGCATTGTTAATATGTGATCATTCTTTATTCTTTCGAAAGAAAGGAAATACTATTATCAACCATTATAATAAAGCTGAAGAGTTTTGAATATATTTCAACCGACATATAAGAGCAAATTACTTCTGGTGAAACATCCATTCTATGTTAGTTCTGCCGCTTTGAATTATATGAATTTCGATCGACACTTAGATCCTCAAATGTGCTGGCGGCCAAGAAGCTCTTTTTTTCTCCTAAACACGCAGCTATTTTTTAACAGTGTTAATGTTTGTCGACAGAGCTTACTTATTTATCACTGGGATATTTTCATTACAAAAAACATCAATGTATAGTTGATTTTTTCAGAAATACGCGTTTTCACCGTTATTTCATCATTGGCGCATTACACAATTGATAACCCATTCTAAACAACATGGATCAAACCAGAAAACGAAATATACATTATGAGGCAACACATTTATATTATACATAATGCCCGTTACACGGTAAAGAAAATTCTTGGGAATATAGAAGTCATCAAAAGTATTGAAATCCCGATTAACATAAATATCGGTTAATTGATTGTCACTTGTAATTTCTGTTCCCAAAAAAGACATAAATTGAACAAATTGCTTCCTTAGGTTAATGCATACAAAGTAAAACTCAAACATTTCAAGATTCTCTGTAAGCCATTTTACACAGAAAACCCTTTAAGTTTAATCACATTTTAGCACTTTGTTTTCGTCATGAGAACACAAGCTGTCTCCAGCTTTCACTCATTGAGGCTCTTGCCGTAACAGTCAATGACATAATGTTTGGTGCCGTTGTACCGAGTTCGATACCCGAATGAACAATACATGACTTATTAGTGTCTGAGCTTTAAACTTGGCAACAATATTTTTGGGACGTCAAAAGTCGAGGCACATTTTTGAGTCACATCACATATAATAAACTTATCACAACGAGTTTGATAAAGAAAAAATTAATAATTTTACCTGACATATATGTTCGCCAAAAACAGTTCCGGTATGCGTTAACACGATTTCTATAGCTGTTACTACGTTCAGTGTCATCAGTTTCTTTATTTTCACCATATTCAACATTGCAATTTTCACATTGACCAATATTTGGTTAGCTCGAAAGCGAGTCATTCGAGCATACTATATTCATAGATTATACCGCCTATCCAGAAACAGTCGTCAGTCAGCAACATTTAACCAGCTTCCGTTGATTGGTAATGACTCAACAGCAAAGCCTTGAATTACTTCACAACAGACGTTTGAGCGTTAATCCATCATCTGTGTCTGTTTCGATTAAGCTATTTCAGTCAAATTATTTCATGCTTTTTACGAGTTGTTATCATCAGATCATCGCCGATTCTCGACATGCCGGTAACAGTGGCCTCAATATTTTAGTATTGTAATTGTTTTAACCCTCTCGATGCGATCATTTCGTTAATTATTCTTCGAATTATAAAGATGGTTTTTGTATAGCAAAATGATTTCATCAGGCTTGTTCGTAACAGCAAGACAGTTCCATCTCTCGAGTTTAATCAGATAAATACTGGTGTTGCAATAGCCATACACTGAATTTCAGATTAACGGCAGTAATTTTGTTTTCGAAGGGTTTAACGTGTTTTTGCAAACAAAAATATTCTGAACATGTAAGTTGATTATAACAAATAGGTTTTCAACATATTTGAAAATGCAGCGAATACGTAAAATTTATATACACTCAAATTAATAACATAGTAGTTTAGCCAGTTATTTCAGTTCTTTTCTCAAAGCAAGTATTGAATGGTTACCTTACTATATGTTTTAATGTAAATGAAGAGAAATTTTAATCGATGTAAAATAACAAGACGAATATTGGCTCAAAGCTATATTATGATCTGATTTTAAAAAAAAATAGGAGCAAATGTTACCTTAAAATATATTTTGAATAGAATATTTAAAAGCCGTTATGGGTGAATTCCTTGAGAAATGAAAATTTTACACTCATAAATCTGAGCACGCATTCCAACGAGCCGTTCCTGTCGCGCAACACCGTGTCAATCAACAGAACAAAGTGAATTATCTTCGCATCAAAAGTTAATACACCTGAAGAAATTTACGAATAAAAGCGTTAAATCTGCAAATAAAAAACATGTTGTTTCAATATGATTTAGGGGCTGCGAACATATTTGAAGGGTGTTTTCATATTCTCATAATGAATACAGTCCAGCAAGTGAGTTTTGTAACATGTATCGAATGTCAAAGCAGACAGCCTTTGTTTGACAGCGTGCCGCCGTTGGTTCATGAATAGAATAAAAAATCTCGAATATACTGCACCGACTGTACTTCAAAATAAACCGAAGATAATACCCGTGAGCAAACCTGACCGAGCATAAAAAATCAAATTTCAATACAACACAAATAAAGTAGTAACTTAACCCCGTCATAATATAAGTGATTGTCTTGTAAGTTTCACTATTGCCCCACATTTTTGCTAACTTAAACTCCCATGCATCAGTTAGAAACTACTACTTGGTTTGTGCTTGTAATAAGAATTTGATTTTTTATGCATTGGTTTATACACAGATATTTCATATTTGGTTATTTTTAAGGGCTCAAAATTATTGCAAAAATTTGAATAAATATTTTATAGTATATTCAGATTATTCGTCTCAGTTAACCTTAAACCTTGATGCATACTGAATAAATAAACACCCTTTTGTATTTGAATATATGACAATAAATTAATTTATAGATATGTATAATCTATTATAAATTGTAAAAAACACTTTATAAATGTTCAATTTTAGTGCAAATAATCATATTATCTACCCTTTATATAAGCGATACTTTTATTTTTATTTATTAATTTTATTCATGCATTTCTTAAAAGTTAATGGTGTTTTGTGCAGAGAGAATACTTGTTCTTAAAAGTTGGTTGGAAGAAACAATTTCTAATGGACATTTTGGTATCACAAGGCAATGTTACAGATCAAAACAGTACTCAAGATTTATAGAATGTGAAAATTTTCTACTCTCAAAATTCTGTTTTTTATATCTAACTGTATCATTCCTATTCAAATATAAATTTTAAAATTAACATTTTATACATATTTTTAAAAATCAGATTACTACCAATATAAGTTTAGTATGTGTCTTTGTTGTTTACATTATTAAAATTTCTCTTCATTTACATTAAAAACATATGGCAAAAATTATATTTAATAAATATTACTTTGAGAAAAAGAATTAATGCTAGCTAAAGGATATATTATTACTTAAATGGAATTAGCAGAATTTACATATTCACATTTTTCTTAAATACTGTTGAAACCTATTGAAAACATTATAACGAATCTATGATTAAATTAATTTGTTTGCAAACACATTAAAACCCTTCAAGGTACAAAATTGCAATCTGCTTAAACTATAAATTATATATAACTGTTACAGCGACCATTTATCCGACTAAATGAGGTAGTTTATCCAATATTGCTTTATTTTTTTTAAACAAGCAGCCTAGACAACATAAAGTGCTTATATATAAAATACTATGGAATCGTGAATGAATGCAGAATCATGTTCTTAAGTATTCAGCATGTATTTTTTCTGAGAAACACAATTACAATACTAGAATAAAATATTATGGCCCTCTATTTTTAACATACTGAACTCAACCTGATGATCTAATGATGAATACCAATATTAAAACATGAAAATAATTTGAAATACACAAAAAATGTTTAACTGTTCAAAAGACTGAATAGTTTTCCTGCTACAGCTCAAAAATCATACATCTGTTTAAGCAGAAAATAATAAACCTTATATTAGGCACAAACAAATGCTGAAGCTAAAATAGAATAGGCTTTACTGATAAACATTTTAATACAACAGCACTAAACGAAACATAAGTCTATAGAGTATAAAAACATACCAGATTATTTCATCGTAAATAATTGAATAATGGAGAATTGTATTGAAGAAGAATTGAAATTTAAACGTACAAGACGAAACAGCTGCTCGTAGAGAAACTGATGTTAACCCATACCTTCACATAGGTTTGTTTTTGGTGGAATATATATGTCGGTAAAATTATTAATTTTTAAGCATGAAATGATTTATGATAAGTTTATATGCTGAATGTAATAAATATTCAATTTCATTTTGGCAATTACTATTTAAAAAATATTAAAGTGTAAGTTTTACGATTTCATTTTTTAGACACCTAATAAGTCATACCATTTGATTCATCCAGATCAAAAAATGAACTCAATTTTACAACACCAAAAAAAACATTATGCCAGTGGCTGTTGCAGAAGAACATAATGTAGGCTCAAAACAAAATTGAAAAGCTGGTGTTTACTGTACAAAAATAAAAGTGCTTAAAATCACATGAAAATAAAGGTTTCAACCAATAAAATGGCTACAAGTCTTGAAGGAGGGCAGGTTTACAAAACTTTGTATGCAATTAACCTTCTTAAGAGTAATTTGTGTAAAATTATAAGGTTTTTTTGGGAACACTACAAAATGAACATAATCAATTGGCAAAATGGAAACACGCGTTAATCAGTTTCAATACTTTTGGTTATTCTTACATTCCAAAATTACAATATGTGATATTATGTATAAAACCTAAATGTATTACACACCAATGCATAATGTAAGAGTTTTACTTTTAATATGAACTGATCCATGTTGTTTAAATTAGATTTATGTTATTGCATACTTTACAAGATCGTGAAAATGCTTTTAATTGAAAAACACTTGTGATATTTCAGGTCTGATTATACTTCGATATTTTTATAGATTAAAAATATCAATGTCATAAGGAGACAAGCTCTGTCCTATAAATTTTAATCCATTAACACTAATCAAAAAAAATAACACGTTGTTTAGGAGAAAAAAAAACTTGAATTCCTATAACACATGTTGGGATCTAAGTGTGTCAAAGTTCATATCCAAAGCAGCAAGAACTCTCATTTATAGAATGGATGGTTTCTTACAGATCAAGCAGAAATTTTACATGTAATAGTTTATACTATAATGTATTAAGCATATTCCAAAAAAATATAAATAATATATGGTTGTGTAGATGATCATGGTTTCTTCTTCTAAAAAAGAATGTCTACATAATAACAATGCAAAAATAGTATATTTTATTTGAAACAGCGTTGTTTGAAAAGCATTTTCACTGTGTTTAGTAACCTGACAAAAATGTTGTTTTGAAAGAAGCAAAAATCTGCTTAATTACATATGAGAACTTCCTATATTTTAAATACCTCAATAGTAAGCTAGATTAAAACATACAATGTTGTACTAATGATAGAGCTGAACATACATGGATTAGATAGCAGTATTTATGTTTGGCTATGCCTATCTGCAGGAGTTAAACATTTTTTTTTACTATTCTGTTTCCAAAAAATCGTGAATGTTTTGTTTTTAAATAATTGATATCTATGTATGATATCAATAAATTTTCGCAACAGGATACGGTTTTATTTTTTTTCTGTGCAGCAAATCATTAATTTTAGATATTAGGCTTAGTTGATGATAATTCAAAAGGAAATATATATTAGTTGGGGGGAAAAATGTTAAAAGCACAATAATGCAGCATTTAATACAAACAATGTACATGAAAAAATATTAAGTTTTTATAATGGAAAATCTAATATTCATCATAATGTTTCAAGATATTTCTAATAACTTATTATTAAGGACTGACTTTAAATAAAACTCTATTTTCTGCAATATATAGGAAACAAACTATATATTGTTTCTAAAAAAACATAAATATAATTTTAATGAACTGAATTGTTTCTGTAACTAATAGCTCAGATTCCTTACACATTTGTTCGAAAAGAATTTAACTCTTGAATCGAATCGATTTCGTTAATTTGGGATTTCATAAACACTCGAATTGATTTAAATTTGAGTATAAGCTCAAATTACAGTTTATGATCACATAACAGTTGCATTTTTTGTTTCTAAAAGTAACAGTTTTGTTACAGTTAGATTCATATTTGATGGTAACAGATTCACAAATGAATACATGACACTTCATTTTTATTCCACACTCACATATTTACAAGATTATATTCAAAATGAGGCATGTGAAGTTTCATTGAGTACGTACAAAATGAGAATGCGAGTCTCAAATATGAGTATGTTGGGATCGGATCTATTTTGAGTATGTGACCCAAAAAAGTGAGTACGTGAAGTTACATTCTGAGTATGTGCTTGTTACTAAAAATGAGTATGTGCGAATCTCAAATTTGAATACGTTGGGATCGGAGCCATTTTGAGTATTCAAAAGTGAGCACTTTCTACTCGATTTTGCATACCCGTTTTTCGCAGTGTATGTTACTGCCTTCAAACGAAGGTAAAATTTCATTCAAATTCAATGCTACTAATAAGCGAGTGAAAATAAAAACTTAAAACATCGCGAAAGTGATTCTGGAAGAAAATTTATGCGATGTCTTAGGATTTCGTTCTCACATCGTGAGCGGTTTTGAAGAAAGTTCTTTCGTAGCCGATCCACGGGCAGCATTTCAATTTTTTTTGCGGTTACAGTGATATTATACAGCCGGTGGAAGTAGGTCACGTAGAAGCTCCTCTTTTAAGAGTTGTCCAAATATCTGGAACCGATGGTGATGTTGTGAGTACTCATTACGATAGACCTCACTATGCCCCTGTTATATGTTAATCTTTTCACACTATCGAAATCCAAATTCGTCTTATCTCGGGTGGTCTAGTGTCTTTCGAAAGTGATATTTGATCTGCATTTCCGCATGCAGTAAATACAAGAAACGCCAAAGAGTGGAAATCATCCACAACATGATGAGAATGGGTTAAATTCAAGTAGCCTGTACCCATACAGATCTTGCATTGAAACTTAGCTCTTTCACGGGCTCGATAGAAAAACTTCTCAAATGACATCTGAAATGTTTTATAAAGATAACGAAGATGAGATTAGAAATGAACATATTGGAGAATAAAAAAATATTTTAAAGGAAATTAAAAAATGCTGCATTCGAAGCCATCCAAATTTATAAATTACTTTACAGTAACTTGGTTAAAATCAAAAATAAAGGAACAAAAATTCTTTGTATATACACACCATTACCACTTAAATTGCATGTATTTCACACATTCTTACTAATATTTTTAAAAGATGATTATAAAAATAGCTAAAAATATAAAATTAAACCATTCTAAAGTGCATTAAAATATTGTCATCTTACTTATGTCGTAATTCTAAGTGTCTATCATGTTTCCGTACTAAATCGACTGCAGTAGCCGCGTGTTCTCGCGTGGAGTTGTCTTCATCAAGTCACGAGTTCTAGGCTTGACACTGTTAAAGAACGGGAGCGGAGGCACGTGAAATCTGCCAAGTCATTCCGTTGATGTAGTAGAAAAGTTTGTAGAGCGGATGCCAGCTCAAGTGTCGTCCTCGTTGTTTGATTACGGCTCCCAATTACGAGGCTCGTCGTCAATAACCGTCGTGTTGTGTCTAAGTGAGGCTCTTCCGCATTAAATCTTAAATAATTTATCTTGAAAATTTTCAATTAAAAAATAATTTAAAACTATCAAGTATTCTTAAGTTTTTTTTAAAAAAAATTTAAAAAAATTACACCCCCCCTCTCTCTCTCTTTCTCACCCCCCCACTCTCTCTCTCACCCACATCCACACCACATCACATCACATCTCACACACACACACACACACATAGTTTTCAAAGTAAAGGTTGATTTAAGTTTCGAAATTATTGCCAAACAAATGCTTCATTGCATAGATATTCTGCAGCAACTTATTTTTTGGTCGTATCAGGAAATAAACAAATTAACGCTAAGGACTTTTGAACACTCCTTTTTGCTTATCAGAGTGGCAACAGTAGCTAAAACGTCGAATGAGAGAGAAGTGAGCAATTGCCACGAAGTCTGGAAATGGGGAACAATTATAATAATTTGTATGAAACTTGAAGAGAGCGCTAGAACGTGCTTTATTTTCCATTTAGAACATTGATGGGCGGTTCCCTGGTAGAAGGAACGGAGAGAGGGTTCGGAACACCCTCCGAGTGGTCGTAAATCAAATTGACGTTTCATTTTTGTGTTTTACAGAAATTTGCATGCTTGTTATCTAGGCAAAAGGAGGAAAGCAAAGTTAACAAGTGAAGGAAACGAGTTTATGTAATCAGAATAGAACGGAAAAACTAATTCAAGGTTGGTTGAATCAATTTAGACACGTATTTTTAGTTTCGTGCGCTGTGCTTCGCATTATTGTTTGACGAGCGATTAGCATCAGACGAAGGCTTAATTATCTCAGGACGAGGTCATTTATTTTCCAACAGTTTCGGCATTTAGTGAAGAAAACAAATAAACAAGAAATTAAGTAGATAAACCTCTTTGACGTATACGTATGTAAATAATTTCACTACATAAAATATGGAGCGAGTCATCTCTTCAACAAGATTTCCACTATGCAATTTCCTGTATTTCAGAGACAAAAGTTGATGTAATTGCAGACACATCGCATGTTTTTTTCTAAAACTTGAGAAGGTGTAATGAATTGGAATCGTCACCATGACGAATTCTATACAACTGACTCAAGGAAAAAGGTTCTATCTGAGCTGTTTTATAATTATCTTTTTTTCTTTAATTACTATGACCGGTCTTCCCAATGGAACCAGAATTTTTAGTCATGGTTATTAATTAAATTTACAATTACGAATCTAAGTCAGATGCTCGAGGTCACAAGCGAAGAACTAGCTTGATTATTATGCGCTAGCTTTATTTTTTCCCTATATTATTGCGGTTTTTTTATTTGTTAGGGTGCACATACACTAGGGGACCGGGCCGCTCGCGCCCCCTAGTTTATATACACCTTAAAAACTAGCTTGCCTAAAAACATCCATCTTCGTTGAAAATTCGTTTTGTGCTAGTCGAAACACTGGAGAGTAGATGAATTGCCGCGAGCGCCCTTATGACACACTGCGTTGCGTATACATTTGGGAGTCGCTCAAGCAACGCGAGAGCTATTGGCGACGGACCTCGTCATTTTGAACCACAGTGAAGTGACGACACTTGAGCTGACACCTCTCTCACCAAACTTCCACACTATGCCAATGGGAGGACTTGGGACCTCGACCTGAATCATGCGTCAGCCTTACAATACGGCAAGTTTTTTGTGTTATCAAGACTCGAACCCACGACTCGATAAAAAAGTGACTGCAAAGAATCTAGACCACTAAGCTACATCGGCCCCGAGAGGAAAGGAATTGCCACAAGAAGCTCGAGAATAATTCTTTTCTTTTGACGCATATGCGATCTGAACACATCGCGAGTTGCTCTTTATAGTACGCTCATCTTCAGAGGTTTTTCTGATAGCACGCTGGAGATATTGATACTGTACTGAACTAAAAATATATCCTTCATCCACTTTAGCTAAATGTTTTTAATTCTTATGAAATTGTGTCTGGAAAAAGTCTATGTACTTAAGACGAGAGTGTTGTGTGTACTGTCTAACTATTTAACTTAGAATCGTGCTCAACATTTCAGTTTTTAGACTAACATTTTCAGCTGGATTGAAATACTTTCACTTTTATTATTAATAATAATGATAAACTGTCATTTTCAACACATTTTCCTTTAATTTCTTTCTTAATATATAATTATGTAATTTCTTTCCAAAGAAAAAAAAATTATGTTTCACACACACACGTGTGTAGTAAATTGAGCGTAGATATAAGTTCCAACATTCATATGAGTTTTCTGCGTAAGATTATTTGCGTTAAATAGCAGAATAACTGGTTCATTCGAGAAAATAAATTTATTGTGATATATGCTATTTTTTATAAAATGTAAGATAATTGTCAGTTACAAAAAATATTTAAGAATATTTGAAATATTTAAAGAGAATTAAGTTTACTGTCTCATCAACTAACCCTTAATGGTCGATTGTCTTATTGAAAATTTGTTTCTTCTTACTTTCTTGTACATCAGGTTTTATGGCTGCTATGGCCCAATCCGAGGCCCCTGGTACTCAAAATGACTCAGTTACAGCTCTGTTGCTTTGAGGAGCAAATAATAAGTGTTTGATTTCTGTTTTGGTACATTTTTTTCCTCACTATCCGGCACCTCTTCACCTGGAATATCTTTAACAATAGCTTAATTTGTTCTTTTGAAGGTGGGACACCTATTTCCGACTGATCTTTAACAACTGTTGCCACACTTTATCCATATCATGTAGTGTCTGCTCTGTAATTTCGAAATTTGCTTCGACTTTTCATATATATATATATATATATATAGAGAGAGAGAGAGAGAGAGAGAAAGAGAAAGAGAGATAAGCGAGTCATTTATATAAAACAGAAAAAGGGAATTTATGTCTGCTCCTAGCATAAGGTCGTGATGTCCTCCGAGAAAAAGTTTAGGAGTGACATCACCAACGATTGATGAGGAGCCATAATAAAACTGTGTAGTCTTTCGTATTATCTAACCACACATTAACGCAGTCGGATGTAATTTAAAATTTTAAAGATGGAGTACAAAATAAACGAATGAACATGTTACGAACGTACTTAAACATCAGAATTTTTTTTTTTGAATTAAAATCAAGCTTGGCTCTTCTTTCGTGACAGTAGGAAAGGAAACGAAATTTCATTAATAAATTGAGTATTTAGATTGAAAGCGATGCCTGCAGCGACATCAAATAGAAATTTTTCGTTCTCATATTAGTGATAGAAGGAGAAAATGGTTTTGATATTGCGTCACGTGCTATGTCTCGACCCCTTTTACCCGACGAGACATCTTGATGTTTTCTCTTCTTATTGATTTTGCGTCCATTTCATCTGTCTCCAAACAGACGACATTACTTTTATTTCTTATATACAGATATTTTCTTCGACACAGTTAGTTTCTAGAATATTAAAGAAGTTGCAAAAAATTAGTTCGCACCTTCGAAAAGTTGGTACATTTATCGAGGTGTGAGAAAATTAAAGCAAAAATATAAAATAATGTAAGTACACAATTTTTTTTTCATCCAGCTTTTATTTAAAAACAGATTAAAAGGTAGAAGGATAATTTTCTAAATGTTAAATAATACTTAAACTATACAAGTTTCAGGTATTTAATTAAGAGACCGAGTTAATGACCGATACATTCAATACCATAGCTACGTATAACTTATGAGATCGACAAAAGTATATTAAAGCCACAAACTTTCATAAATTATGTATTATTTACATTTAAAAATTATTTTTGTGCCATTTAAATAAAAGCTTGATGTAAAAAAAAAAAAAAAATTCCAATATTTAATTCTTTTTATTCTGGAAATTTATGACTGAAAAGCCCTTTCCATCAATACTTGGACATATAATATTGTATTGTCATCTGATTCGAATGCAGAATTTCGACTCGATCGGTTGATAGTGAGTTAAAATTCGATTACATGTTCTTAACTGGAAAGACATATTTATGAACACAGCTAGTTAAATTAAAGCTTGTAAAGAGTCCGAAAATCTTCAAAGGAAATGTTTATGAACTGAAGCCGAGATATTTATGTTAAATATATTTTAAATGTCTTTTGACTTTCATATTTTTGCCGTTCTGCTTTTCGGCAAAAGAAAGTGTCCCAGTTTACTCAATTTAACACCTAAAACTGTTTATAGGAAAACATTTCACGGATATAAGGACGCGAAATGTTCATTTGTTGCCACTGGCAACCATAGTAACATGTTAGTCGAATTTTAAATTCTGCTCTGCTATATCGTTGAAAGGGTGTTTTCCTTTTCTCTCACTTAAACTGATATGTCCGTTGTCCTATTTTACTTCTTTATGTTCTGATCATTTGATATCATAATGCAACTTTCATTTCTCTAAACAATTGATTCATAAGCTAACTGTACGAGTAAACAATCTTTTTCTTATTAATTTTTCTTTGCGTTTTATTACAGTTATCTGAATCGCTATAAATTTGCGGAACACTATTTTTGAAATAATATCTATGAGTGAAAAGAAAAAAAAAATTATTTTTATTGGTAATCTAACCAAGATCTACCACTCGATACTATTAGCAGGAGGAGTTCAGCATTTCATTTAGATTCTTCTAATACTGAGAATTGTTGGGATTTAAACAGTATAAACTGCAAACGATTCCGAATTGGATGGTGGCCGCAATAGCCGAGTGGTCTCGAATTCTCGGAAACCGGTGCTGTTTCTGTCGAGTCGTCGGTTAAATTCCTGATGGCACCTGCCGCAATGATCTGCCGTGTAGCGGGACTGATGCAAGTGAAATCAATCGGGTCACCAGTCTTCATGTTGGGATGGTGGGGATGTTCGGAGAGGTGACAGCTCAAGTATCTTCCTCGTCTCTTGACCGAGGTCTATCGCCAATGTCCCTCGTGCTACTTCTAAGTGGGACGTTAATGAGAAATCCATCAGTCAACAGTGGATACTTAGTGTCAATCCTTTGTTCTAAGGCTAAGTATTAAGCATTCCAAAAAGAAACTTAAAAATGTCTTCGCCTAGTGATAAAGTAAAGAATCTAATCTCGAAATCTTTTTTCAAACAGATTATAATGGAGTTCTCACGCATATTTCTCTTCATCTAACCTTTTTGAATTTTTTATGACGCTATTTGATCTGAAAGTCTGTTTGTGAAAAAATAGCCGTACTTTAAGTATTACAAGATTCAAGTGTAATGAGTAAGATGAATGAGATAGCATTTATGAACTGCGAAGAGTTTAAAGTTAGAGGGATAGAGAGAGATCGGAAGGTAGCATTAACGACGTGTTCTTACGATGAGCATTTTACCACTCACATTTAGTGTGAAATGATCATCTGGAAACGGATATTTAATCGGCTTATATTTTTTATCATTTACTCGGATTCAATTTGCCGTTTGTAAGGTAAGTAGAATTTTATAACATTATTTTTTTGAAGCGTCATATTCACAATAACCATTTAGATTTTTGATTATTCTCAAAAGAATGAAATTAAGCTAAAGATTTTTTTATTGTCTGATTCTGCTTGCTTACGTAAACTATTGCTAAAATACTATGGATCAAATACTTGGTAGGGAAGTTGGAGGTCACAATGAAAGGCTATTACATACGATAAGTGTTGAGACAGCAAAAAAATTACTATAGCGTAATTGTTTATGTCGAAAAAAATATATTCTTTGATATATATTTTTAGATTTCAACTTCAAATAACATAAATATTGCATGTGTAACGTACAACTTTTTTTTTTTTTGACTAAGTTACGTATGTTCTTCAGATACAGTATTGAATTCACTAGCTTTGTTGTATGATTACCATCTTAATTTTGTTGATTAAGGTCTTCAAAAAACTGTTACACATATTATCTAACAAACATTCCGTATAAATTGGAATATAAACTAGTTTCTCGACCTTTTTCCTTTCTCTTTCTCTCTTGAAAAAAAATATCCGCCAAAAATCATCATGGAAGACCGATTTGTAGATGATTGTTAAATAATGATAGTGTATTTCCGTTTCGTCTTTGTAATTTTTTGAGTCATTAAATGAATTTTTAAACCAGAAATATTTGTCTAAAAATATTATTGAGCCGTTATTCTCAAATGTCTGAAACCACTCAAAGGATGCTGTCCAGAAATCTTGATTACAAACACTCTTCCTTTTCAAGTACGGTGTTTGACAGTTCCATCAAATGTTTCTGACCCCGGAAACCGACGCCATCTTTAACCAAGCATGACTCCAACAGCTACGGTCACGGTTAAGCTGACGCGCACGAGTGTCGCGTGACTCTTCGAATTAAATCCGATCGTTTGCTCGTTTTTTCTCCTTTCTTTTTATTTATCATTATTTTTTCTCCGCCCATTTTCTTCTTTCTCTCGGACGCTAACTATTCCAGGCGATAAAATATACCTACCTTGAATATTACAGTGGTAGTTTAGAGTTTAGCTGTAATAACTGCATTCATTCCAACACTGGGTGGGGTTGGTAAAAGACATTTCTAAAAGGAAAATAACAAGAAAAGAAACAGCGCGATGCACACGCCACATTATGTATTATTCAAAATCCTCGGAAAATTAGTTTCTTTCGCCCCCCTTTCCCTGCCAGATTTGAACTCGGAATGTCCTCCCTGACGAGGGAGCTTTGGGTCTAGTGTAATGAGTCACATTGGACAAGGTCGTGTTTTGGAACAGAAGAATGCAAAGTGAGTCTATTCTCACGTGAAGGTTTCTGTATGGTTGATAAGCAGAGAGAGAGAGAGTCTGTGTTTCAGCAACTTCCACTTGAATAGGAAGCGCGAAACATTTATTCTTTTCTTTTTTTCTTCTTCGTACATTTATTCATATTTACGAGATGGTTTGAAAGTACTAGCATTTGAAAACAGATGCATTACGAATGTAAATTGTTGTTACCATTGGTGCCATCTGTTAAACGGAGCCGAAAAATTTGACAGTTATGAGTTAATTTGATATGCTGCGTCGAGTTTTCACCGTCGGTAAGACCATTAATACTCTCCAGAAATCAAGAAAATCGAACGAGTAACCGGAACGAAGTAATAA
>BMAW01020487.1:6115-46111 GCA_019974015.1 Nephila pilipes
TATATATATATATATATATGTGTGTGTGTGTGTGTGTTTGTAGTTATAAATTTCATATAAATAAGGCAATTTTCTAGAGTCACTGTTTACATAATTCTATTTTTAGGAATACTATTACTAATTATATCATTAGATCTAATAGTTAAGCTATAATGATCTAAAATATTAATTTTAAGAAGTTTATAACTAGTTACATTAGCGCAAATTTCCATATTAATTTTATTAACAAACCTTTGAAAATAATTAAGACAAATTTAAAATCATAGATATAAATTACTGCGTTTATATTGCATATATATTTATAAATTATATGTATATATATGGATACACTTGTATTTGTATGTGTATATATAGGTTAATGTGTTTTTTTTTATATTTTATAGCTTATACATTTTCTATCAGTTTTATCTATTTATCGAAACAATATTCATCTATAATTACAAATTAGCTTTGTATTAATACGAAGCTGAGCACAGTTTTACAAAAGTGCTAATGGTAGCATCTGATCTGAAAGCAAACATTCATTAATATGTGTAAAATAAGCGTAATGAATAAAAAATGCCTGAATAGTGTTAGCAAATTCTGATTCCATAGTAATTGTAAAGATCAGGATTATGTTTGTCTTGAAACAGGTATTCACTTTCGAAGGGGTATGCAAGTAAAAAACCCAAATCAATATTCAGGAAAAAGCGACCAAACATAATTCCATAAGCCCGTAATTTTCCATAATTTTCTCTCCTTCATGCGAGGCTTTGGAGTTCATTTTGTGCGTATTTTGCCAAATTCCTTATCCCTTCAAAGATTTAACATTTTGAAAGATAATTGGGGAGGGTTGAGATGTCATAATAAACGCTGACAAGAAACTTTATGGTTCATTATGGAATTCTGCTCTTGTTCACACTCGATAACAACCCTTCACAAAAGATTCATCCATGATCACACAACCGCTGTGAACGATCAATTGCCCAGTTTCCATTCACAGACAAAGACACCAAACTCAGTTAATAGCCTCTCCAAGGAGTTGTTGACCACCTGTGTCTTAAAAGGAGAAAGAAATAGTACTCTGTTTTTTTTAAGATGCTTGTAGTGTAATTTTTTCGTGACCAGGAGCTGTGCTTAAATTGATCATTTTAGGAATAGCTTTACACAAAAAAAGTTATGCATTTTGAGGATTAAACGCTAGGTGTTAGGCGTAAAAAATAATCATGACTATGGATGTTTGAAACTGTAGTGTCATACAAAAACAAAAAAATGCAGAGATTCAAGAAGTTTAAGAGTAGAGGATATATTCGTTTATGGAGTGAAATAACCTCACTTTGAAAAGTGCTTCATGCAATTCATTCATTGGGGTCTGAGGTCATGAGAATTGGCATTACTACGAATGGTGTCGACTGTGAGGTAGACAAGAGAGTTACCTTTTCGTGCTCTATTTCCCAATTATATAGTATAATATCGTATTTTTACAAATATTTCTCACATTGGAATTAAAGTATTGTTCAATGCAACATTCTAAAATAATAAATATTTGTGATAGTTAAAGCTTACTTTTTAGAATAAGTAATAAAATTTCGCAAGGTATTTGAAAAAAGTGTAAAATTGAATTATTTCCGAACCGGTAATTAAATCTCAGTTTTACCATTCGCAACTTCAAAGTACAATAACATTCTGAAATTCATCCTTCATTAATGTTTGATGAATTACAAGAACTTATATAACTTATTGTTTATTTTTTTTTAAACAAAGATATTATTTCCTTCATATGTTTCGATGCGAATAAATATGTGCGTATGAATTTATTGTATGAACATATTGAGACAAACAGTTTTTTCTAAAATTCTCTTGTTTTTCCAAATCTTTTAGAGAATTCATCTGAACATTTTTACATTGAGACAGAAGCATAATTATTTTGCTAGCCATAATATTTTTAAAAATAAAACACTTATTTTAGCGCGAGCTAACTAATTCTTTATAACCTCAAAACTAAATTTTCATAATATCGCGGCCCTTTTATGGCCATTTAATGATCCAGAAACTGTTTTATAAATTTAAGCCATTTTGAGGTAACATTGTTATTATCTACTACATAATATCATTGTTTGAACCTAATTTTGTGAGTCGTATGAATCGCTCTGAATAAATTAGCTAATTTGTCGGAAACTATGGACAGATGATTAAATAACAAAATTCATACAATCTATTAAAAATTTTATTAAAGATCGTTGGGTTTATTTGAGTCATTTAAAGGTTAACAGCTCCAATAAACGCTTATAAATATTAATCGAAATTTTTCGCCAAGTCTTTTAAAGTTTCGCCCTGTCTCTTCCAAAAAAGTAAAGAGAGTAGTCGAAACGATTGACAGTTTTTCATTGGCTACAGCATATCACGTGTGCCCTTGAAAATCCATGCCGAATGTGCAATGCGTTGTAAAATGGTGCAACTAAAGATATTCGAGGATTTCGACTTTCGGATTAAAAGGCTCAAGGAACTATCTAGTTTTTCTACTGTATCAGACTGCTGTAACTTATTTAGTAATTAAATGGATCACAATTTCATTTGAAACTCAAATCAAATTGGAATCGGATTCGCTCTTTTGGACTCGTTCCGCAGAATTACACTACCGCGAATTTATGTTCATTTGCATTAAAGCAAAGTTCAACTGTGAAAAGAGTGATTTTTAAAGTATAATATGGCTTGTGAAAATGAATACAGTGTCGGGGTTCTAATTGTTAGTGACACTGTGAGCAAGCACGAAAAGAAAGATACTAGTGGTATCAATCTAATTAACATTATATCGAATAATAAATATTTTTCTGTTTCTTCAATGGAACAGGACTGTGTCGCAGATGAACTTACAGATATCAAAGGAATTTTAGAAGATTGGGCTGATACGAAGAATATTGATCTCATTTTGACGGTTGGTGGCACGGGATTTTCTCCGAGAGACGTTACACCTGAGGCCACCAGAGCAGTTATTGACCGTGAAGCGCCCCATTTGGCTACTCGCATGGTTCTGGGATGTTGCGAGAAATCGAAGTTTTCTGTTCTATCCAGAAGTACATGTGGAATGCGTGGCCAGTCTTTAATTCTAAATCTTCCTGGGAGTGTTAAAGGTTCTTCTGAGTGTTTTGAAATGATTGCATCTATTCTTCCTCATGCTCTTGATCAACTTAAAGGGAAGACAAAAAACGTAACTTCCCTTCATAGAGAAATTCAAAACACTTGACTGTTCTTTCGCTGATTATTGTAAGAAAATTTGAAGCACACACACGTGAAATATTTCATATCAATAATTTAAAATTAGAATAATAATCAAGTATATTACAGTTTTACATTGATTTTAAGATTATGATTAATAAGTTCATGAATGGTTTGAAAATATTTTGTTTCAATTCAAGTTTCCTATTGTTATTCTGGCCTCATTATTATTTAAATATAAATTGTATAATAAATGTGTGAAATATTTTAAAGATTTGTGCCTTTTGAATTAAAAAGATGAGAAGTTAGCATGTATTACAAGTATTTGATATAAAGTAAACTATTATTTTATTTAAGCAGTTTATAGTCCTGAGAATCAAAATATTCTGAATTTTATTTTAGTAAAGGATTATGACAATCAGTTTTAATAAATATATGCCTTATGTAATTCTGTATTATTCAAAAAAAAAAAAAAAAACTTGTCATTTTTATAAGCAAAGTATAAATTTCAATGTAAAACATCACTGTGATATATCTTTTTTTTATTATTGCAATTAAGTATTTATTTTTTTTTTGTTTATAATATTTAATGACCACTTTTTATAAATTTCTGACAAAAATAATTGTTATTGATATATATTAGTGTATGTGTGTTTTTATATATTTCTATTCAGATATTGATGCTACAGAATTGAATTTCACTTATTTAATATAGTCATGGTCCTTGAAAACAATCAAACTGTTTAGAATTATTCTACTTACATTATTTTCATATTTTGAAAAATTATTAGAATGTGTGGATGTTTTTTTTAGGTAAACATTTTAATACTAAAATAAAATTGAATTCATGATTTTAATTAAATCTACATCTGAATTTTCTAGAATGTCATTTCTTTGAAAAACAGTTATAACAATATGCAGCTAACTACAAATCTTTATGTATGTCTCATTAACAATTAACAGATTGAAGTTGCCTGAATAATACAGAAATTTTTATTTAAAGACAATATGCTAATCATTAATTTGACCAAAAGAAATAATTCAATTCTTTTATTATCATATTCCAAAACACACTCGAATGTTATTGAACAATATTTTCCAATCTTAAAAGTATCATTCTAAGGTTTTTCAGATGTAAATCTTGGAATATTTTATAAGCTAAGATAAAAATCTTGAGTATGTATTGTGTCAAGATAAAGCTTTGTTACTGTGAATGTGCGAGAAGAAATAAATTCCTATACTGATTTCATTATCCTTTAAAATGCTTTGATTTAAAAAAAAAAAAATAGTTTATGCAGGAAGCTTTTATTGTGAAAGTAGAAAGTATTAGATATCAGAAGCTAGTTTAGACTAATATATAGATATAAATGTATTTTTGTTAGGTGTAAAATTTCTTGCAGATTTGAGAATGAAGATGATAAATTGTGTATCTTAAGTTTTATCTAATATTACTCTACATTTTTTTAATGATTCTCGTAATTTTTTTTTAATTACGAAGACCTCTCAGAGACTGTATTTGTAAAATGATATGAAAGATTAAGATGTGAAAGTAAATAGTAATCAAGAGAGATTTTAAATTGTTTTTAACATTTTACTACTAAAGTATATTCATGCATTAATTATATCCAAACTTATTTTATGTATCATATTACATTTGTTAGATGCTTCATAATTTATTATGTGTATAGAAATCTTTATAATTTTCTTTGAAAGATTATTTTATGATTATGTATAATTTGATTTATCATAAGTATACATTTAAGATGTTATCTAATGTATAAAAATATTTTTCATGAGTGTATTTTTATTGTTTCAATTAAAAATAAAATTTTTTATATTATTTACAAAACTCTAAAAAAAATATAAATTACAAGCTATATAATATCAATTTATTGGTTATGCATTATTTGACAGAAATTATGTGGGTTTTACATTCATATTTTGTATGTAAAGCAGTAATCTGTTTTTCTTTTGTTTATATATTGTAATTAAAAGTTCTTTAACCTAGTAATCAAAGTCACGTTAACTCGAGTTGTGAATTCGAGTCCTGACTAAAGATTGTTGTATAGAATAGTGCACAATAAATTGAATTTGATTGAAACTTTTCAAACTGCATGCTATGGATGTTAAGAGAATAATATTAGCTCAAACTTCATCTTTGTAGATTCAAATTATAAGGATACCTTCTGCTATAATTTAACTGCACACATAGTCTCTAATGTGTTATTTCATGGGAAAAAAAGGAATAATAATAGTTCGAATATCGCTTTATTTTTTTAAAATTATTTTTCCACTTAAAGGTAAATATTTTAAGGGTTACTTATTTTTATATTCTAGTAACTTCTGATGATTTTCATATAAAGAATTGTTTCTCTGATAAATACTTTTTATATAGTTATTTTAACTTATTTAATTTTTCATTCATTACCACAGATTTGTTAATTTTTAATATTATTAATAAAATTTTCTTTATACTCTTATAAAGAAATTAATTTCCTTAGCAATTCATGTGGATTTCAACAACTGCATTTCTTAAAAAAAGAAACTGAAATCATTTGGTACATTTAAACATATCATAGGATGTGTTAAGTTTTATTTCTTAAGGGAGATTATAAGAAGTTATTTTATAATTTTAGATTCTGTGCTACATGTGAAAAAGTAAAGGAATGTTTTTTCATGGCTCATACTCTTAGCCAATAAGAGGGTTCCCTCTCTCTCTCTTTAATATCTTGTAACTGAGTTAAAAATGCAAAAACTGTTAATCAGTTGTGAAATGTGAAACTGTTATTTATTTATATTAGTAATTTATATTTTCAGCAACAATACCATAAAGAACTGATTCTACAATTCATATTCATAATTTTAAAAAATTACAATTATGAAATTTAAATGTTTCCTAACATTGAAAAAAAAAATTATAAAAAATAAGATATATATCTTACTTTTTGAATATGACTTAAAACCTAAGCTACTTCTAAAATATGATTTTTCCAATTTTAGGCTTCAGTTTTTTTTTCTTCTCTTTTTGGAATGTTTAATAAGATGCTGGCTAACAACTGGGTTTATATTACAAGTATTTTAGACTACAAATATTTTTATTGACCTGATCTGTATATCCAGAGTACTTGAATCATTTTCTACGATGCTACTCTTTTAATATAATCTCGCCTAAAATGTGTAACTTTCCTTGGAGTCGCTGGTAAGGAATATGAATATTTTCCTTACTTAAAAGAAAATAACATGTTGAGATTTTTTTTTAGAAATTATCAAAGTGCTAAAGAAAATTCATTTAACTAAATATTTAAATTATTCAGTATTGCTGTATGGCAAATACTACATGTTCATTTCTTTGTTATGTTTAAATATAATTACTATATTATGGAATAGTAAATAATGCAGCACCTTTCATCTTTGTTAAAAGGAATGTGTTTTATAGCATGATTTCTCCTGTAATATTTTACACTTTCTGTATTCTTTTCAATTTTTACATTTTATGGGGGGGGGGAATGAATTTTAATTCATGTTTTGCCATTGCATCTTTTCGCTGTATTTATTGCACAAAAATTAATTCCTTTGTAACTCATTTAAAAAAGTACTATTTTCTAAATAAGACGATATATACTTTAATTTTTTGAATCATAATCTCATCTTGTTTCCTACCATTTCATATATATATATTACACATAATCTTAAGAATTTCTAAACCATATGCTCATTGCAATGTCATGATTTGTTACAAATATTTTTAAAAATGAGAGATAACATTATCATAATAATTTGACAAAATTAAGTAACATTATCATAATTTGACAAAATTAAGTATGTATTTATTTTTCTTGGGTGAAATTCGTAATTTTTAAGATAAGAAGAGTTCATTTATTTTAAATTGTACAAATATGGTTAAAAAAGAATTTTTTTTTTCAGTAATGGTTATAAAAATATCACTTCCGGTTATTTTGTGGTTTTGTTAATTTTTAGAGATCATTGGATTATAACATTCATTAAAATATTTACGATGGTCAATAGATTTCTAAGTAATCTGTTTCACAATATGTCTATAATTATGCTGAACTCCCTTCTGTATTTGGATTTCTAGAACATTCTATCTTTACTATACAATTCATCTGGGCCTCGTATTGTTTGAGTTCTGTGTTTAGTCATCATATTTTATGAGATTCGAAAGCTGTCTACGACGTAATAGTGCCTCACACTGTACTATGATGATAATTGATTATGTCTTCCAACCGAATGAGGCATATGCCAGTGTCATGAAATATTCAACAGAGGATCAATAACTTGCACCCGCATAGTAAATACATACACACCCAGTTCTCATTGCAACTCGTCAGGAATGTTGACCTGCATTAACACTGGGTTTCGGTTACTGCTCGTTACTTTAAAAGAAACAACATTTGTTTTACTCTTGGGAAAGGCTTAAAAGTTTTGTTATAACATAAAAATATATTTATTATTACCCAGTAGACTTGATTCTTCCTCTATATTTTCTTATTTGGCAGAATTTATTTTGTGTTCTTAAGTAAGGAATTTATTCATTACGAATACTTACATAATTAGCAAAAATTGGATGCCACGTCCCATTATTTATTCAATGATTAAATTAACTGATATTAGTGTTTATCTATATGATTATCTTGAACGCTTTGTTTAGAAAGATACTGGGCATAAATTGAGGCTTAGTAAAGATCATTGGCATGTAAGTGGAAATGGAGTGTCACGAAAGGTGGTAATTATACAAAGACGAAATAACTTTTTAAACGCTAACCAATCTTATTATACTTTAAGAATAATGCGTTATAGAATCTATGTAGCTGAAATAACTATCCGTCTGATGCAGTTTCGTTTCGTCTCTGTATTCTCTAAAAATGTTAAGTCTGATCGCAGTTTTAACATTTTAAAGGAAAGCATAGAAATATTTTGTCATTTTCTATCTCGATATTCAAGATAAGATAATTTTATAAAAGTTAAAACTGATTAAAAAAAGTTTCTTATTGCTTCTGTTGTTGCACATTTATATAGATACGTATAGTTAAAGAAAATTGAGACATTTTTTTTTAACATTTACAATTAATAAAAAAACTAACTTTGAATGGTAACGAAAAATGCTTTTGCTGATTTAATATAAAACATAACATGTTATTTTATAATATATTTTTGTGTGTTTAGGGCAATCGAAAATCTGAAGACGGGGGGGAGGGGGGGATTTCTTATTTGTCTCAAAAACTTTGAGTGAAAAGCTCCTTTGTATATTCATAAATTCAAATTTTTAAATGCATTCGTACCGAAACAACGAATAATTATTCATATAGAATTCATGCAAAAACTAGAATACGATGTTACATCATTGTGCCATTCAATAAAATATAAAATCTAATATTTAGACCAATAGAGAGAGTATGTTCGAAATGACGTAAGAAGCAAATTTTGAAGATTATTTCTTCATGATCAAATATACGCTTTGCGACTGCTGGGTATGATAGGAAGAAATACTATTGAATGAAAAATTTAATTAAGAGATTTTCCTTCCGACTAAACTATTAATCTTAATCCATCAGTCGACGATTACAATTTGTTTTATGCAAAACTCAATGAAAATGTTACATATTAATAATATCTAAGAATGTTTCTAGATTAAAACATATCCCTGGTGCAATCAACACTCAAAACATAAAAATTATTCACTTATTCTTTTATGAGCAAAAATTTAAAACATTAAAAAAGTGGGAACGCTAGTAAGGATGAATCATAATAAAATCCCACATCGAATAAGATCATACTTCAGAAGAACCATCACTCAGTATAAATACAAATATCTAATTTTAATTCGCTCTCTCTATATCCATATACACAGTAGTATTGATCTAATATTCACTCTTCATCCCGGTAATTCATACGTACAAATACTGAGAAGATAACTGAAAATGAAGAGAGTTAATCTGATATAAATTTCATTACTTTATGTTACACATCTCTTATTCCTTTGAAATTCGTAGATAGTTACCAATATGTCCCTGATCAATAAGCTGCTTAATTATTTTATCTGCAAACACTTTCAACGTACGATAACATCTAAATTTATGGAAAGCTTGTCTTATTGGAGTTGATTTTATCGGTACGGTTTTTATTTACCCCATTGTGAGTTTGCAAGGAGAGGTCGATTTCCTCCTTTTAACAAAATGAAGCGGGAGGGGGGGGGGGGAAGGGCTCTTCGGAGAAAAAAAAAGCCACGATCTTTATACAGAGGGATTCCCTACTATAAAGATTATAGGTTCATAAGGAAGGTACAACAATTCTTTCTTTTGTATTGGAATATACGAATTCAAGTGACGCTTTAGGTCACAAACACAAGAAAAAGGTATTAAGGAAACATAAATTACTTACTGGATCTTCATCAAATTCTAACAAAATCATTACTATCGGACTTAGATTAATTTTTATGAACATCTGTGGAAGTTCTCACTTACGCAAATCCTTTCCCAGTCCCCCCTCCCCCCTTTTTTTTCCATTAAGGACCTCATCACTCGAAATCCTTCGCAGGTGCACGAGGGCAAGATATACCAGACATTTTAAAAAATAATATACCAATTATTACTTTAATGCTGTCAAGCAAACATTATAATTGGCTGACACAAGTGAACAATTATTACATTTGTCAGCTATTCTAAAATAATTTGTTTCCTTTCAGATTGATTTCTTGTTTGTTATGGATTGATGTATCATCCACATTCCTTCACAAAAAAAAAAAAAATAATAATAATTGTTTATTGTATAATGTGCCCTACCACACAGATACCCTTAAATTTCTCACATGAGATTTGAAATACCCAATAATTACATGATTTATTACATTGATTATTTTAGTTGACAGCTGTTTTATATTAAATGCAGTATAAATTTCCCGTAACGTCTGTGTAAATTTATTTCAACTAAGACCCTCATAATTTACCTGGGGACTGCGGTCAATCTTCGCTTGAAAAACCATTGATTTAATATTCGATTCTGAAACAGATAAGTTCATGTGCTGTTATGCATTGAATCATAAAATCCTTTCTTAGGGTGGTGGGGCAGTTAGGAAAGCGAGGTATTAGCTATGTTGAGGTCTTCGTATAAACCCGTGGTAAAAAATAACAATTACAAGATCTTCCTATTCAGCCTCGTGTACAGTTTTAACAAAATGTTAATGACAAACTGAGTTGGAGCATTGAAAAAATGTTGTTCTCTCAAATAAAATGCATTAAAACGTTAATTAACTTGAATTTTATTTGATTAGATTATATTTCTAAGCAATTTCGCTAAAACTTCTTGCTGATTTCCTCTCACAGAATATGGTTCTGTTTCTTGTAATAATTTAACTAAAGATATTTTTATTTCTGGAAATAAAATTAAAAATTCATCCAGTTATTTTCATTCAACAAGTTATGAGATGTATTCGAAACAATTAGACTTAATAAACAACAAGAAAATATTTTTGTCATGTTATACATTCTTGCTTAGTTTTATTCCCTTTGAGGGACATCATAATCTCCACTCGTAATCGCTGCCGACAGTTTCAAAGCGATATTGGTCACATGATAATTCCCACTTTAAAAGCTTCGAAACCAGAAACGGCATCTTTTAATTGCTTGGAATGGAAAATTAAAACTGAAGCATGGTAAGGCGATTGTATCTGAAGTGCCATATTAATCAAAAGCGTAAATCTCAGTGAAAAAAAATTAAACAAAAAATCTGTAAAAATAAGGATTTTCTATAAGTTTTGAAAAAGAAAAGTAGTTTTGAGGATGTTTATTTTTCTTGTGTGATTTATTTTTCTTTGAGGAAAAATGAGAAAAGAATAGCATAGAGTTATATGAAACTTGACATAAAAATTTCGCTTCAAGATTGAGAAAGTATTTACTCCAAAGACACTCCAAGAAGATTAGTCTTATTAAAGCCGTAGAAGGAGAGAAAAAAAAGAATATTATGCTTGAGAGTTCTTCTGTAATTACGAAAGTTTAGTTTTGAAGACTACATTAATCTTGAGAGATGTCCAAATCAATGAAAATATCTTTTCATTTTGTTGAATTTTTATCCGATCAAAAAGGAAGTGGTGTCATCCGGAATAATCTTTTTGGGATGTGAGAATGGCATTTATAGTTTTAATATGACTAATCGAAGAGAGAATATATACTTTTTTCACAGAACTTTTTTTATATATGTAAAACCATTTAAAATAATCAAGATATTTCGAGTGCTTCTAATGACATGTTTTTAAATTAATGCTTTGGTATGTGCTCATTATAAATAACTAACTGAAATAATTGCATTAATTTGGACCAGCTATTTCATAACATTAAATTTTATGTACCATGCCACACACAATATAATTATTTTAAAACAAGAATTTAGTAAATTTGCATTTGTAACTGATTTGATTATTACAACGTTTTTCTGAATTTCACTTGGTGTGTGTGTCATCAAATTTTCGATCGTTAATTTAACCAACTTCCCATCAAGCTAGAGCTTTGAAATTTTGGGAATCGTTCTTACTCGCCTAACAATGCAATATTTAAACATTTGCGACAAGTTTTAACTAATATTTTCTTTAATAATGCAGTTTATCCCAACCACTTGGGGCGATTTCAAAAATTGGCACCAAACTTGGCGATTTTTTTTTGGCTGAACGTTAAATCCGTAAAACGGACTAGGGTAGCCACATTTAGCAAAATACCGCCAAATAATTCTTGTCACCAAGGGTGGTTGGGTTAAACTGCATTCCAACCATTTAATTTACCGGATGAATTAATTAATTTTAGTTAGTTTTAATGTTTTTTATGTATTTCACTTGGTGTGTGTCTGTCTGTGTGTGTATCAGTGTGTCATCAAATTTTCTATCATTAATTTAACCAACTTCCCATCAAGCTAGAGCTCTAAAATTTTGGGAACCGTTCTTACTTGTCTAACAATGCAATATATAGACATTTGCGACCAGTTTTAACTAATATTTCAATAATTTTTTTAATAAACTTTGCCACCATATAAAAACGTTGTTTTTAAAAACGTTGGTTTTTATCTCGAATTATTTGTAATGTATTATACAGGGTTAACACAAATGAATGACAGAATTTTAAAAATTTACATTAGCAAACGCATGTAACAATAAGTGATACGCGAAATTAAAGAAACGTATACCAATTTTTTTTAACCAGTGTCGATCAATGGACGACAACACATCTGTAGGAGACTGTGATTGAAATTAAAAAACGGCGACAATGACAGAGAAGAGTTTTTGCGTAAGAGAACATTCGCGAATTTTTTCAGTTATTTCTGTAAAGCATGAATTTAGAAAACGCTACGGAAAGTAAGCACTAAGTCTTAAGAACATTCAACAGTGGTATCGACAATTTGAAGATACAGCTTGCTTGTGCAGAAAGAAAAGCAGTGGCTGTCCACACGTTTCGGAAGATACGGTGGAGAAGGTGAGGCATAGTTTTGTTCCAAGTCCACGGAAATCCAAATTACACTTTAAAAACAATGCTTATGCACCATCAATGCCAAAAACACATTACAAGAGCTTAAAGAACGCATTTGGGCAGTACTAGGAACCATTGACCGCATGATACTGTAAAATATGTGGAAGGAACTTGATTAAAGATTAGATGTTTATCGAGTAATAGGATCACATATCAAACATTTGTAATTGAAAAACAAAACTTGGTATATATTTCTTTCATTTTCTATCTCACTTCTCTTTTGTGTAATATGTATAATAGTTTCGAAAATATAAAAGTCTAAAATCCGGTCATTCATTTGTGCTAACCCTCTATAATGTTTAAAATTAGAGGGTAAATACAAAATTTTTCTTATATTTGTTATATTGAATTTTTATGTAAATTTTTTAAATTCATGTTATTTCTTTTGTCCCTTTAAAAAATTCTAATTTGATATTGTTTTGATCTTGAATATTTGTAGGCAGTTTCGAATTTTTCTACGCAAAAAAATATTATGTATTTCGCTTTCAGACATTTATTTTCATTCAGTAATCGCATAATCTATATCTACCCCAAATATTGTGCCCAATCACTATCAATATAAGATTTTGAAGTTATCTGCAATTGAATAACCTTCGCATTTTTTAATTCTACTTTAAGATTAATAAACAATCAAAACATTCGCCAGACACAGCGGGAATTTCAATGAAATCGGAATGAACCAATTTTATAAAAATTTTATCAATCATATTTCAAATACTTGAACATTTCATGAAAATTATTTCTATATTTGAAGTACTTATAGAGGAGAGTAGTTACTTATATACATTTCTGAAAAGAAATTAATCACTTTCAAATTCTAAAATTATAGACATATATTGTAAACGAGTTGCACTGATCGCGGCAAATCAGATTTCTCTATTCACCTTCAAAAAAGACGAAAAGTTGCACCTGTAAATAAATGTCAAGTATGAGGGAAGAAAACATTAAATCTATTATTTATTTATTATATAATGTTCTTTTCGAAATACGTGTAATGTTCCTTCAAAAACTATTCACGCTCTTTGCAGTCTCTAAAAATTTAAGCCTTTCTTTTTTGACTCAGTTAACCTTTAAATTTGACATACTTGCTCCAGAGCTACATTAGGGCTATTGGTAATGACCTTGCAATCAAATAACGAGAAATTCATAGTCAAGTAACCAGAAAAACTTCCGATTTCACTCAGTCAATTTCCACATAATATCGCTTAAAGACTTTGACGACTATGTTTCATTTACTGGGCTAATTTTGAATTTGTCATACCAGCTTGACAACTAAAACAGGGATATTAGACTATGACTCCGTAATTTTAAGACACAGTTAAGTAATGAAAAAACACTTTATCTCTCGCGATCTCTTGGTTTTCTTATAAAACCACATGGAGACTTTGAAGCCCAACTCCATTTACAAGTAAAATATTTCAATTCCCATTTTCAAAGCACCAGTTTTCGAATAAATCAAGTGCTATGATCCCCATTTTTAAATCACCAGGTTTTAATGAAATCAGGGCTCTAGTCGTGACCATGATAACTTATCTAGCGAGTATCCGATATTAAAAGGGTAATTTAATAAAATTCCATCTGTATTAAATAATGTTTTAATTCAGTATTAAGACATTAATTTCAGTTATTAAAAAAGTAAAATAACGTCAATGATTTGTGATAAATTTAGAATAAATATATGTGGAACAAATATATAAACCCTATGCAGTTTAACTAAAGCTTATTGTGTTACTCTTGTTTTACGCTGCTGTTAATTACTCCGGATTTAAATAACTCGGTCTTTCCGTTCTCTGGATTTCTACTCGAATTGAACTAAGCCCCTATTCATAGTTCCGTGTACCGTCAATTAAATGCATTGGATTTGAAATTACTGCAACCAGAATTTGCGAGTGAGCTGCAGTAACGTTAAGACTTTATATATTGTAATCTCCGTTTCCATTTATAATACCTATTTGTGAATGCTTACACCGGAATATGCTTTGTTTGGAGGACATTGCGGGTCCATTTGATAATTATAATTTTAAACTTATAAGACCATCATCTGATACTGAATTCCTCGATATTTAAATTATTATAATATATCTGTTTTGTATGCATACATCTCCATTTCACAGATACTTTTTTTAATCATAATTCCAGCATTTCAAAACGATTTTATTGCCATCTGTAAGTGGATTCTCTTGGTCTATTGTGTAATATTTTAATGTGCAATAAAAGTCTTTAATATCCTGTTCCATAAAAATTTGAAAAAATAAATGACCTTTAGCATTGCATATAAATTATTTTGTAAATTAATACTAATGATTTAGTACGATTTACAATAAATTATTAATCAAACTGAACGTAGCAATACATAGAAATATGTGAGCTAATACAAAAGAGTGAGGATTATCAGCAGGAAGAGAGATGAATTATATCTACTGAGGGAAATTAATAATATTAATGAGAAAATAATAATAATATTGTTGATTAGAAATGTCTATTCAAATTGACCGCATTCTTTATCACCAGTATTAATAGGCAGAGAACATATAACCACCAAATGTATTTTATTATCAAGAACATATAAAATATGAAATGTATTAGAAATATCTGTTTATGAAACAACTATTTAATTGAAAAACTTACCTGAAAAATGTTAAATAAATGAAAATTTAATCGATGTAGTTAAAATTGTGGCTTTACTAAAATATTTCTAAAAAATTTTGAAACGGAATATCTTAAAGATCTTCTCAATCATTTATGTAAAATTTGTAATTTTTTTACAGCACTCTGTTATTTATAAATCCACGTATTCATATAAAAATAAAATAAACCTATCTTAAACTTGACTATCTCATTACGTAATCACTTATGTTACCCGGACTTCTGAATTTTCAAAATAAGTATGAAATAGAATAATTCACAGTTAATATTTCTTGATTTTGAATAAAATAAAATTACAATACTTATATAAAAATTTAGATTTATCAAATTAAATGAAAATATCCCAAATTTCTCATTGATTGAATTAACATATTGAATGTATGAAAATTAATTGAATAAAATGTATTGGTTTAAATTAAGCAGATGGCAATATTTTTTTTAGTATCATTTGGAGCGGAGGAGAGTTTTATTTTTAATGTTATTTGCTTTTAAATGATATCATAGTTCGACTTTTTTTCTTCTTTTTTACTGTATAATTTTTGAGAAAAATGTAACTTTTAAAAACAATTATTTCACCGTCTTTATTTCCTAATAGTTTTCCATTTCGTATTTGGACTTTTTGCAAAGTTTGTGTTATCTTCTAGAGTCTGTGGTCATATTATTCTGAAAAAAGAAATAGACAAATTTGGGAAATCAAAAAACTCTGATCAAAATATTTTCTTTTTTCCCTTCAGAATAACATGTTTTTTAATGGGAACCAAACATTGATTTCTGCTCAATGAGAGGGAGAGATAGAGAGTTTAAACTAAAAAGTAAATATTTTTTTTACATTAAGTCTGCTTTGAAATGATTCCAAGTATATCCTCAGGGAAATTAACACAGTTAATGCCTAATTCGTTTTTCAATATGCAAGATATCTTTTAATCCCCTTATTCCTGAATTCAAACCTATTGTTGATGCAGCTGGTTTTGACGTTTCCTGATTAAAATTTAATTTTCAACATGTCTTTATTTTTCTGTACGATTAAAAAACAGAGTTAGTATAATTGTTATTTGACATTTGTAAGTGCTTTCTAATGATCTTTTTTCATTGTTCGAAAACTGTAATTTGAAATAATTATTTCAAGGAACAACAATTTATGCTTCAATATGATAATTTTTGAAAAAAAAACTATCATGTCTATTATTTATGATTACTCATACGTTTCAAAAATCATGATTACAAAATCTCTATATAAGAATGATATTCTATTAAAAACTAATTTTACTACTACTTTTAAGAAAATTAATTATGTAACGTGAAACGCATGATATCCTTTATCCCTCTCAAATAAAACATTTTATGTTTACTTAGGATGTTTATTACTATGTATCGTACAATTAAAATAAAAACAAAAAAGAAAGAAAATTATTCATTTTTAATGTATCATTCTTCGTGTTATCTTTTTCTTAAGTTTAGTAGTTTGGAATGACTATTAATACTTGATTGAAAGAGAAATGCTTTTCAATACTGAACATATATCCTTTGAAACTGTTGGTGACTTTTTTTTTATTTTGTCAATTGTGAATGACTAATCAAAGTGTTCTATGATATGACAATACAGGTCTACAACTAAGAAAATGCACAGGATTCTTAAAAAAATTTTCTTAAATATTTTATTATTACTAATACTGAAAAAAAAATTACTAAAAAAAAAATCCATCACGTGAATTTTTTTTCTCTAAGAGACTCAAGTTTTTAATTTTATTTAACTTGAAATTTCTGTTTAATTTAAAATTTACTATTATACTTTTTGATTTTAAGAATCTCTGTAGAAGCATGATTTCTTACATTAATTTTATTAATTATAGATGGATTCAACAGTAAACGAACAAAGAAAAAAGAGAAAAAAAGAAACTTAGAAGAATGGTGGGAGAAGAGAAGTGGAAGGCGAGAAGGGGATAAAGTAGGTTTGGTATTAGGAGGAAAGTCAGATGATTGCGTCAAAACAGATTTAATTAGTTTATAATGAATGGTGAGGGATGTAACTGGCTGAGTTGAGCACGTTTTGACGTGTTCTCTAGAGAAGTATAAGTAGACCTGCTGGAATAAGTATAAGTAGACCTGCTGTCAGATTAGATTATGTTCCAACAAGCTAAATAACTTCAGCATCTCGCTTGCTATGTAAAGCCTCACTTAGCTTACATCCAACATTTAAACACTATTGTGCTCGTGTTTTTACTCTCGGATAATGACTCCAAGAGGTTGTGTTATTTATTTGGATGACTTTAGTTTTATTTGTGGCAAATACACGATAAGAAGTCAACAAAGAAACATAAGTGATTTTGTTAAGAAAGTTTATTTTGCTTACTTCAAATTAAAACACGAGGATATCAAGACAAAGCAGGGACTCTCCACTTAAAATGTTCACAAGATGCGAGGGAGATCTTCATTTGTGGTTTGAGGACAAGATGAACTCGTTTCGTTTGTATTTCTAAGATATGGCATGAACAGAAAATTCACACTACTGACTGATATTTCTGTTCCGTAGAGGAAAAGAATTTAATACAAAAAATATCTAACTCTAACCTTGACTAAGCTATTCGTCCAGTCCTATAGGTCTTAAATAAAAGTTCTATAGCCATCTTCCAGTTTGGATGATATCCTGAGTAGGAACATGGAGACGCATTACCTCCCCACGTCAAATCCAGCAGATTTTTTTTCCCTGTACATGAGGAACGTCCACTTTTTTCTCAGAGGGAGCTCAAAGACCTCATTAATGATTTTGGGGTTTTCAAAGATTCATTCGAATTGCTAATATCGAGATTAAAAAATAAAACCTTTCTATCATCTGGGACTTTATTTTCGTTGTACAAGTATCGAGAAAAAGGATTTACTTATTTTCTCTCCAAAGAGGAAAATCTAGTTTTTTGTAATGAAATTCAATGCTTCATAAACTTCTTTGAAATAGAATATGATTTATCTGAGTGGAATCTATTCATTGATTTATCCAAAATTAGCCTCAAAGTAGTCTTGCTACATAATGAAAAATGCATTTGTATGTTTTCCTGTAGGATACTCGTTGTATATGGAAGAAAACTAGTATACAGATCTGGTTATGATTCTTGAGAAAATCTAATATCAAGAATATCAACGGATAGCTTGTAGAGACTTCAAAATTCTAACCATGTTGTTAATCCATCAGGCATGTTATACAAAATATACATGCTTTTTATGCTTGTGGTACAGTAGAATCGGATAACTGCATTGGACAAACATTGACTAGCAAACAGAGACGCCTTAGTCTCCGGGAAAGAAAAAACACGTCATCAATACGATCTTGGTTTCATCTAAGGAAAAAGGCCGCGGTAGCCTAGTGGCCATGGTTTCCGATTCGTGACCGGTGGTTTTCGTTCAGTAGCGGGTTGATCATTGGCTATCAAAGACCCTTCATGTAGCCGGGGCTGATGCACGTTAAATCTGTCGGGGCCCTAAGTCCTACCGTTGGCTTAGTGTGGAAGTTAGGAGAGGGGGTGCCAGCTCAGATATTGTCCTCGTCACTTGACCGAGGTTCAAATTTATGAGGTCCTTCGCCAATAGCCCTCGTGTTGCTTCTGGTGTGACGTTAATAAAAAACTAATTTTATCAATCAAAAGAAGTTTTATTACCACCTCATTATATTAAATTGGGATTGATGAAGAAGTTTGCTCAATTACTACCAAAAGATACGGAATGCTTCAGATATCTGTGTTCCATGCTTCTTAAACTGTCTAAAATTAATTTGAAAGCGGAAGTTTTTTCTCGCCTCGACATACCAAAACTTTTAGCTGAAATCCTTTTTTTCGAAAGTATGGGGAGAAAGGAAAAAGCGTGGGACTCTTTGACGAACACAGTGAACAAATTTTTTGGGAATGCTAATTGTACAACGTGTGCTGGCTGTGTATAAAGCTCAAGGATGTAAGATAAACTTAGTAGTTTATTTTCTACGCTCCTATACAGTTTTCCTGAAAAAATGGTAGCCTACAGATATAAAGGGAAAAAAATGTATCAACAATCAGAGTCTCTCGGATTCTCAAGAGACTCTACTAAGGAACATGTGACGTCAGTATCATAGCTGTGGAGGCTTAAGGGAGAAACCTAAGTTTGATACAGAAAGCGAGCTCAGAGAATCCTCAAAAAAAGAAAAGGTTTCACCAGAAAAAAAAAAGATGAACATAAAATTGTGAGTATATATCACACATTCGTTTGCGATTAGTTATAATAAATAATATGTTTGGTTTATTGTAATACAATAATGATTTTTTAAAATTATTGTATATTCTTCTGTAAACTTTTCTTATCTTACAAAAGAACTGTACATGATAGAGAAAATGGTGGTCATTTATTGATTCAGCACGGTTTAAAACATGTAATTCAGTAAAAATGTAGTAGATTTTCGGTTTTTTTTTTCTTTTTGCAGACCTGTATAAATATAAAAATATATAATTCTTTGAACATATGCTAGAATAGAGATTTTATTCCATTTTGAGATTATATAGAATAATTGTTTGGATAATAAATATACATATTCACATATTAGTTGACTGGGAATAAAAGAATTTGAGAAGGTTTTGTTAGGAATTTAATAAGCAAAAATATTTTGTGCTGTAAGAGCTCATGGATGGCGTGGTACATTTTACTTTCTATCTAAAAACTTAAAAAAAAAAAAAAAAAAAAAAAAAAAAATAGAAACAAGTAATTCGAAACGATAAAAATCACTAAAAATTTATGTCAAGTTTAATTTTGTTTTACCGTTTGTTATTTAACAATTTCTCTTTCTGGAAACTGAAATTTTTGTTTAATAAATATTCTTTCGATTATCATTTTTTCTTCCTGCATCCGAAAGAGGCAAACACAACTTTCGCATAAACACAATTCTCAATAGTAAAAAAGACACTGTTTGAACTCGCCAACTTACCTCATTTTATGAGAGCAGATTTAATTCTGATACTATTGAAACTTTTATTCTAAAGTACTGTAACAAGCACTCCAAGCATGATTCCCCCGTTCAACTAAGCTTTTGCTCTACTTTATGGCATTCTTTGGTTTGAGAATTTTGCCTTGTAAATAAGTTGTGGCTTATAGTATATATATATATATATATATATATATATATATATATATAACATTTTTAATATTAGATAAAGTTCAAAGAAACTTTGCAGTCATTTGTAGGTATTAATATTGAAATTTGCTGATGAATATTTTCGAAATAATGTTTATCATTTTCAAATTTTAAAAGAGAGAAATTAATTTAAGAATCACCATTTTTCACAAAAAACTAAGAATTCAGATTAAATATCAACATTTATTCTTAACTGAAAAATGTCATAAAAATCCGATTAAATTTCGTAGTGTAACAAACGATTTTAATAGTTATATCACTGAACAGGGAAAAAATTACAGGCTATTTAAAAACATATTATTGAAGAACTTAAAGAACAGCTATTATTAAAAACAGCTGGAGCAGTAATATACTCATATCCATGTACAGAAATATTATTGTAAACGTAATATTTATCTAATTTCTCATAATAAGCATAGATTTAATAATATTTAGAGATTCTTTAGAAATTGCTTGGAAGTGATCAGCCTGTATAGTTTTTAGAAAATATATATAGTAATACTATTTAAGTAGTATAATACGAGAAGATTTTGAATGTTTCCCTAGAGGATTTTTTGAGAGATTTTGGAGGATATTTGAGATCTATTTCTTTCGAATCTTAGATTTTGATGTCTATTTCTTTTTATATTTAGACAATGATCAATTAAGATTTTGAATAATTGTCTTTATGTCCTATTTTTAAAAATTGAAAGTTTTTTCTGATGTCTTTTTCCAAAACGATCTCGCTGACTCCAAACCCCTTATTTGTACCTTCAAATCTTGATCTTAAAAGCTTTTAATTTTTTAGAGAATTAGAATATTTTGAATTGTTAGATCTATAAGTTTTAATATAAATCCGTGACACTTCATTAGAATTACTAAGCCAGTTAGTGAATAGTCTAGTTGTGAAAAATTTAATGAATACAAACACAGCTTACATGTACAGATACATTCCCCCACTTTTCAATTTTTTATCGTTTGCTTTAATTTTAATTACATGTAGCTAACATTCGATTTAATAATTTATCGCTTGCTTTAATTTTAAATTACATTTATCTTAATATATAATCAAGTTAATAATACATGGTTTCCTTTAATTTTAATATCGGAGAAGTTTACTATTATCCATTTCTCGATATTTCATCTTTTACTTTAATTCTTATATTTAATTGAGTAATTTAATAATAATTATAAGAAAATTTCACCTAGGGTGGCTAAATCAGTTCTTTGGAAATCTTTGCATGGAACTTTTTCATTTTGATATTTTTTTCAGAAAAATGATAATCTAGAGCAATGGATTGTTGTGAAATTTCACATAAAACTTGGAAAAGATGCTACTGAAACATAATTTATTGAAAGAAGTGTATGACAATTAATATTTATCACGTGCACGTGTTTTTGAGTGGTTTAAGCATTTTCAAGATGATCGAGAAGACGTTGAAGGTTATTCACACCCGCGGGTCACCTTTCCACGTCAAAGACGAATGATATTATCGAAAAAAATCGGTAATATGGTTATATCGGCCGTTGGTTAAGTATTTGCCCAACTGCTAAGAATTCATGTTGAAGGAACTTCGAGGATTCATTTTGAAGGAATTGGTAAAGAATCTGTACGGGAAATTTTTCTTCCAAGACCATGCGCCTGTTTAAAGGTTTCTAGACAAGTACAGCATCTAGTGTTAGACCATCCGCCTTATTCGCTGAATCTTGAGCCATGCGACTTCTATTTGTCTCTTAAGGGAAAATCTGTATTAAAAGGAACATGATTTGAGTCTGTTGAAACTGTGAAAGAGAAAGCAGCATTCGTCCTGAAGGAGCTGACAGAAAATTTCCAAAGAACAATGGAAGATTCGCATGGGGCGTTGATGATATAAAGAAGGGATGTATATTGAAGGTGATTATTAAATATGTATGAGATAAAAAAAAGTTTTATAGCGTTAGTCTCGGTTATATAATAGCCGTAATATTTTAACTTTCATAAAGATTACAAAATTTGTGTTAAATTTTCCGTGTTTGCAATAAAAACCAGAAAGAATTTTCAGAGAAATTATAATTTTTTTTTAAATCATACCTTTGATAATAATTTGTTTGTCTATGTTTTAATAATTTTTATAATTTTTGAATAACTAAGACATAACTTGTGATAGAAGTTACCTTTAAATGATTTAAATACTTATGAGTGTGATTAAATTTCGTTTTTCAAATACATGATTATTTTGATAAATAATAAAAACTTATTTTACCTATTCATAGGTTACATTTTAAGAATGGATGATACATGCAAAAGTTAGCCAAATAAATAGGAATTGAACAAAAAAGTAATTTACGAGAAAACTAATAATTTATTTCTGGATCATTAAAATTTGAATATTAGTCATTTACTGAGTAAGCAAATGAAAATAAATGTTAGAAACTGCGGCATTTTCTTTCGATATGAATAATTTTCATTTCACTTAATTTTAACGTAAGATAATTTTATATTTTGAGTTCGAAGATTCATTTCTCTAATTTAAGCGATATTAAGTTTTAAAAAATATATTAACCTCAATCTTGAAATTCGATAATCTTAATCATTTCAAAAAGTTACTTGATTTAATCTTTCATTTTATATTTATATAAAATCGAATTTCTTTATTAGATCTAACAAGAAATTTTGTTATGCTTATTGCTACTTGAATAAAATTATTTGACAAATATTAGTACTGAAATTAATGTATTTTATTTTATAATATATTATATTTAAAAAATATTCTAATCTCAGATTTCCCCCCTATGAAAATGCTATTAATTCCTTAAAAAAAACTAAGCGTTTAGAAGTACTTAATGTTGATTTACTGAAATACTAATTCTTTTCTTTTTAATCTTACATATACAAGTCAAATTTTCTTAAAAAGGGAATTAAAATTGATATTTTTTGTACTTATAATTTAATTGTCTGACAAATGTTAAACTTACATGTATTTAATTTTAAATTTAGTTTATTATAGTTATTTATAACTAAGCTATTGTGTAGTATATGTAACACACGGCTCTAAATGTCAGTTGAATAGCAATTCACTGTCTGGTACTAAATGATAAACTTATTCTTTTAAATTATACTATTTATAAATAAAGAGTAGTTTAAATTAATACAATATCAAAGTATTTTCTTTGAAAATGACCTTTATTTACATAGTTCCCTTATAAACAGATAAAAAAATCTTTAAATTTGAAGAGCGGATATATAACCAAGACATTTAAGGTCTGGATATATAGTTATTTGCTTCAAAATATACAGAAAGAACAAGCATTTTTATGTATACAAAAGTACTAGGAAAATTAATGCTACTAAAAATTTTTCATTTATGGATAATATGTAATACTTGTAAATTTGAAATGCTTAAATACATATGAAAGAATGAGGTCTTATTGAATTCATTATTAACTTCTAAAATAATGCTCAAAATTAAACATTTAAATAATGAATGTAAAAAAAAAAATTATCAAAGAAATTCCTTTAATATCATATTAATTATCACGTTTTCGTTTTATCAGTTAGAAAGCAAATACTAAACAAATTAAATAATTACTTTGAAAAGACAACAAAAATAAATTAATTATTCAACTTTAATTTCTTTTGAGATAAATTCAGTACAATTGATAACGTAAAAATAAATGTGACATATGGTTATGTTTTCAGCTCTTACTGTTAATAAATTCGGCACATATTATTGAAATTATACGAATTAAATATGTAAATGTGTACGTTCGCAAGCCGTTTTCAACTAATAAAATGCTAGTATTCCAGTGAAACAATTATTTACCTTCTTAAATCTAGACTTGTGCATTTATTTTAATACAATTAAGCGAATAAGAATGTGTAAAAAGTAATGTAGATTTCTATTCATTAAATTTTTCCTTCCCTTTTTGAAAATGCTTTATGTGTATTTTTATTTTCTCCAGCAGGGTTTCATATACTTAAAAATATTTTAAAATATATTCTCATGAGCAGAAAAAATGCAGTTGAATAAAAATTTTAATTATATTTTGCTCTTTTTGTTTCATTCTATGGCATTTAAATAAATGCAATAGTCTAAACGAACGAACATTTGCACTTCATAAAAGTTTCATAATTAAAATAAAATATTCTAATTTTAATAAAGAGTTCAATGTCCTCATCTTTCATTCATTGTTTATTTATTATAAAAAAGTGATGGTTGTCAAAAAATGTTATCGCGCACATGAAAGAAAATTTTATTGAATCAAAATATATGTTGAATAATTTCATAGCGTCTAATTTTTGTTTACATTTTAAATCTGCTTGAAAATTCTAGAATAATTAATTTTGTTGTTTCATAATACAGTGGGCTATTAAATTTTGTAATTCATTCATATAAGTTTATTTCATTAGTACGTATATTATTTTCCTAATGGAAAACACCTATAATTACTTTTTACCTTTTTAAGTCAATTACTTATTATTGAGTTTGTACATATTTTCTAATATCTCTACATTTCTAAAATATTTATGGATTACATAAAGCATTTATATTGCTATTAGTGGAAAAAAGGGATCAAAAACAGTTTTCTATATACTAAAAACGTATAAGTTATGTATCGTTCACCCTTAATGTGAATTAATCATTACATCACAATTTTCTCTGTGCTTTTGAAAATAAATTTAAGAACATTCTTTCTCTATAACTTTGAAAATATCTTATCTTTTAAGCATTTATATGTCGTATTACTATCTTATTACTATATTTGAGAGATTATCGCATGACTTGTTGACAACTTTCTTCTTTTATAATTTTTTTCCCCAGCTATTTTAAAAGCTGTCGCCAACAAAACTGTAAAAGGAGTTAAGGAGCATAACATAAAAAATTAATGTTACTTAACACATTATTCCAATTTATATATATATATATAATAAATCTTCTTCTATTTATATGAATATTGGGATTAATATTTCTTTTGAACGTCACTTACAATTATTGAATTCAATGGTTCAATTGAATTCAATGGTTTTAAATCTTTAATTATTATAACTAATACCTAAATAAATTTATCAGTAATTTTAAATGATAATTTCTTAAAAAATTCAATAAACATAACTGAAATATGCATTATGAAAAATTTTAATCAGTTTTTATAAGTAGAATATCTATTATTTTTCTCTGAACTTGCTGGAGAATAATTGTCCTTTTTCTGAATCTAAGAATTGAATTAAAACTTTTGAATTAAATTTGAGCATTAAGTATCCTTATTTAAATCGGTAAGGTGGTATTTCTTATTATATTTATCTTCATAAAACTTATCAAGAATTGCACATTGAACATACTCATAGACATTTTTATTGACAAATTATTCTTAACTGGCATTGTATTGCTCCACCAATGCAATTCAAATACGACTTACGAAAATAACTTTATTTAAAACGGAAATAGAGTGCTTTAGTTATATAGATTATAATGTGGCTGACTTACGAAATACAACTCGAGCAAAGAATCGATTGAATAATGCCTAAATCTATGGCACGAAATACCATGCTTTTGTATTTTGATCTTCACATAAGGTTACTCGTTTATTGACGTCAGATCAGTCAAAGGTCGATTGCATTGAGACATGTTTTTGCTGTCGAAAACCCAGCTTTTGAAATCCCGGATTAGATTTTTATGGATCGTTATGCACACGCTTAGTGAAAATCCCCTTTGCAACTGGAGGGGATTAGTTTCTCCAGAAAAAGGTTAGTTTGGTTAAAAATACTCCAATGACTTTCTTTTTTTAGTCTTTGCTAGGAGAAATGTGCTTTAAGAGAAATATATCGAGTGACTGTTACTTAAGATTTCTTTTGCTGCTTTTTTGGAGACTGTGTTATGTTTGGCTTGGAAATCAATCCTTTTGTTATTTTGAAACATTAAAATTTAAACTGTTTTGTTTTTAACATCATTGCGCAGTTTGATAGGATGTATTATTTTTGGAATGGAGCGCAGACGAATTTTAAGTTCTTGAACAATATAATTTACGCAAATCTCAAATAGTTGCATGTTTATTTAATAGAATGGAGTGTGCATTTAAACTGACAAATTTAATTGTTTCTTAATTTTGTAAAACTTTTTTAACTGAAATGAAATAAGAAATTTAATATTTTGTAAACCTTTTTCATTGTTTCTATTACTAAAGATAAATGTATTTTAGGAAATAGTCGTATTCAAATTTTTGAGAATAATTTATTAGTATTTTCAAAGAATTGTATTTTTTAAAAGAGATTACTACCATGATTTTTAAGTGTTGCCGTAATAAAATGCTTAGCTTTTTGAAAGCGTTAGATATTTCATTGATGTAAATTTTTATGAAAAAATAAAAATTGAACATTATTAATCTGTTAAATCTGAATTGTTTTAAGGACATAATTTTTCGCAGAAAATTTTTATCTTCTGGAAACAAGAAGATAAGAAATTGCAAATTTTGAAAAATATCTGCTTATGTATTTGCCAAATTGATTCATTTCTTATTTTTGAAAAATAAATTTAGTAAAACCTTTATTTTATTTTATCACCATAAATAGTTTGAAATTTTATTTTAATTTGAGGACATTTATTTTAATAATAGGGGAATTTGTTGCCCGTGTTTTTAAATTATGATTTAAGACATAAAATGTTTTGGAAATTCTATAAAATTAAGCAGTTTTACATAAATATGAAAATTTATTTCAAACTCATATGTGAAATATATATAATAAACTATCTTGTCAACCTCAAATAAATCAATTGCAATAAAACAAACAAAATGCTTATAAAGAGCGTATTATGTTATTTTTTGCATGCTGTATTTTTCTAGAAAGAATAAATCTCTTTGTTTGATTTCAAAACGCTCTATAACATCACATGAATCATTGGCAAAAACTCTCAAAAATCTGAAATCTGAGCCTAAATTAAATGTTGATTTCAAAACTTGGGCTGCACTTATTTTCCTTCCTGGGCAACAGCTCCTGGACAATTATTTGTTAATGTGATAAAGTTTTTTGATTTTTGAAATTTCGACTCAAAAATTTTCAAAGCAACGTTTTGAGCAGTTACGAGTTACGATTTGTTTCTGTTACGAGTGTTTTCCACTGTAGCAGTGTATATCTTTCTTCTAAATTTTTCTTCAATTATAGACACTACTTACGTTCAACAGTGAATTTAAATCAAGAATGTAAATAAAGTATGTATCCTCCAGAATGATAAATGTCATCTTCTATTTCTTAATGTGTGAAATGCAATTGCAAGAAGCTGTATGGTTCACCCAAGTTCAAACACAGGAACACAAAATACCACAAGACGTAAATAAAGCACGCTTGAAACCTACGAAGAGAGCTTTTATGACATGTATGACGTTTTCCCCCTCCGAAGATAACAGACCTTTGGCTTCTTTAACGAGCAGAAATAATCAGTCAAAAGAAAAGCTGGAAAATAAAGAAAGAGAATATCCGACGGAGGATGAAGAATTACGGTTAAAAAACTCTTTGGGAAGCTAAAAATAACTAATCGCCAGCTGAAACATTAGTTATATATTTACAACAAGGACTGAAGAGTGTCATTCTTCTTTCAACATGACAATATAACTAATGTAACACGTCGTTATTCTTTCCGTGTTATACACACACAACCGGTGATATATGGTAATCCTGAAATTAGGTACCAGAATGCATGGTTTAGCGTCAAAATAATACTAATGATAATAAAACAACCAATTCCCTGAGATAAAATTTCATGAATTGTTTACCCTCGGCAACACATCAATTATTCATCGCACTGTATAACAAATACTTTAGAATAAAGAATTTAGCTTAAGTAAATATTAATGCATTACAATTCACTACTTTCAACTTAATTACTTAATGTTTTGTTATATTCTCTCAGGGAACAATTATAATTAACATTGAAGTAAAATGTCTTTAAGATATATAAGTAAGAGTTATTTATTTAAGGGGCGTATAATCTGCTTACAATTGATACTGAGGTGCTCTAAAACTGTTTTTACAGTTACTCAATTTTGTTATAATTAACTGGAAATCTTTAAATGATCCAACATTTCTATACGTCTCTGTAGTTTTTAATTGATGATACATAAAAAAACTATGAAATTCAGATTTCAATTTAAAGTTTAGTTATCTGGATAAGACTCCGAAAAATCAAAAGTTTTTTATATATTTTACAGCAGTGGATTTTTATTATAAATTGAATACATAATTTAATTTCTTAAACTTTAACAAGTAGTATTTTACCAATGCAAAATTAGACTTTTTAATTTAAAACTAGCTATTACGAACTATAACACATAAAATCACTAAGCTATGAAATGTAACTTTACTCATTCCTGATGTTCAAATTCTAAAGAACTTTGTAGCAATCATCTATATCGTCTCATCATTTAGATAACACAAAGCTCGTTTTACATTTTTAGAGTTTTACATGCATATTTAAAAATCATTAACTTTAAGGACAATCATGCCAAAAGAATTAAAAAAAAACACATTAAAACTTTTAATGAAACTTGAAATTTGGGTAGTAAGCTTGCAAATTTAAAATTACAGCAGCTTTCAGGCGGAAAATCGGAAACAGATCAATCGTCTCATTTTCATGAAATTTTCTAGTCTATAATTTAAATATCTGCATAAATATACCAGCAATTATTTTTATTTGTTTATTTTTTGGAGAAATCAAATAAGGGGGGAAATATATTCGTAATTCTTCATTACCGAAAATTTATGAATCCAATTGTATTTCACGTACATTTTTACGCATCTAGAGAAGTTTTAAGACTTAGAAAATTAAAGTTTTGGAAACGACTTTAAAGCATGAAAAAAACCTAATTAGAGAATAAATATGTGGTGGGAATTTTTTAACACATAAAATACTTTCATTTTATAAGAAACTAACTCTTTCATAATTTAATACGTTCCGTACATTTATATATGTTCTATAATTTGATCATGTTATAAAAGTATACGTATATACAATTTAAAATAGTCTAACTTTAAAAATGCTTCAAGCTCTAAACAGATGACAAAAAACATTGATTCTTTTTTATGGATGCAGACCGCTGTTTTTAAGTTCCTCAACAAACTGAAAAATCAAACTCTTCATCTAGTACGATGATTTAACTTCAAAGAATAACTAGAGATTAGATACGTCATTATAAGTAATTTAGAATAATGGATTTTGCGTTTCATTACGTTATTTCTCATATTTCTCCTTTAGGTATTACGAGAATGTTTCATCTTTAACATCTATCTCTCATTAGTACCTTGAAATTCAAATTAACAGGCAAAATTTGTCAATATTTAAAAAATGCCGATGTCATGTAGAAAGTTTTTTTTGTTGCATTGCTTTTATATGAAGACAGCATTCTTAAAATGAAATCGGATTCATTTAATTAGTGGTTCAATTTGGTCTAAAAACCTCTTTCTCTCTGTATATATATATATATATATATATATGAATAATTAATATTCCGAGATGTAATTTTTTTTTACTCCTAAATGCTCGATTCAGTTATATTTCTTTGTTTAATGTAAATTATCAGATTCATACCAAAATTTATCAGTACATAAAAAGAAAATCTTATTTGTATCATTAAAGAAATATAGATCAAGGAAAAAGTCAATTTAATTTTTTTACAATATTCAAACTTTATATTTTCAGACGTAGTTATAATCAGTCTTAGAAGAGGGAAATTTGTACCGAAAATTAGTCAAACTAACTTCGAGAAAATTTTGAAAACAAACATCAAATGAATTTGAAAAATGTAGTGAAATAATGTTATTGTAGTAGTTCTTTGTTATGTTTTGAGTAACATTAAGGAAAAATGCTGATCTTTTCAATAATTTTTAATAGTTGAATTTTATGAAATACGCTATGAATAAAATGAGCTGATAAAAAAAAAGGTACACATACATCAAAATTATCTTCAAAACATGGCATGTGGATTTTGAAATCAACTGAAACTTTCTTAATAACAATTAGAAAATTAAATTAATAATTGTTTTGACATTGGTAACGCTAAATTTTAAGGCTTTAACACTAGCATACAGCTACTACTCAATTTTTTAAACTCGTAATTTTTTTTTATAAAAAACGAACTATAGATTTATAAACACTTTGAATTTTTAAAATATTTTAGAAGGACAAAAGAAATCGCATTTAAAAAAAAAGAATAATTCTGCAGCATAAAATATCTAAGATACCTTTATTGAAAAAGCGAAACAATCCCTTATATTTCATATTTTTAAGAATGCCATTATGATACGTAAAAGACTAAAATCCGTTTTCATATCTTCTAATTTTACTTATCACTCATACTTGCCTTAATTCATGAATATGCATGGATTGTATAATTTAAATATGATTAGGAATTTGTTTAAAAATGTTGAATAATTCACAACAATTGTTTCATTTTTAAATAACATGTTTGTTTTTTTTAATATTTGATTATAGATATGGTTTCTCTCTACCTTTCCAAAAATGAACCAATTTCTATGCCAGCATAAGTAATATATTCTCAAAGAATATTCAGATAAGTAATAAGGTTTTCGAAACAGGAAAGATGGTTTGATAGTGTATGCATCAAGAGAAATAGATGTTCGTGGAATCATGATGTAAGAGTTTCAGAAAAATGTCAAATTTATATGAAAAATAGGAAATATTAAACATTTCTTTTTACTTTAGGACTATAAGAAGTCTTACTTTTAGGACACGTATTTGGTAAATGTACGTTAAAAAACTTTTTCGTTATTTGCTTACAAAAGAGAATGACTTGAATTTTCGCCTTGAAGTTCAATTTTATATCGACATATAAAATTGAAATTCCAGGCGAAACAAGCTATATGACAATTATTTAATCCAATATATGATTATTTAATATTACATTAGAGTTATTGTATAGTTAATTAGAAAATGTTAATGTACCCCACATTCTATTAATTGTAACAATAAACTAATCTTTGCCACTAACAACAAGTCTTTTAAGTTATATTTCAGGTATGATTTGCTTCCAGTTTTATGATCATTGAAAACATGTTTTCAATAATTTGGTTTCCTTATTCACATAATTTACTGACACTTTTCATACATTTGATAATAAAAATGAGCCAATTATGAGTATCAAGAAAGTAAAACTTTCCAAAAGAAAAAAAATTCAAAAATCTAAAACAGTTGAGTGTTTTAAAATGAATACTTGGTCATTCTCTATTTTTGCAAATAAAAACATTTTGTAGTGCTTCTATTACTGCCACCTTTATGCAGATACTAAATGTCATGGCGATGTTATTATCATGGTGTAAAAGCTGTGTTGAAGATATTGTTAGAGCACATTCTCTTTTCGTCCCGCACAAGCTCTTCTTTTTTGTTTAGCTACCAATTGGAAACAGATGCGTTTATGTTGATTTTTATTCTTTAGTTTTAGTAAGGTCTGATCAAAATGTTTCCAGTCACCTTCTTCCTCCAATATAGTCATTAAACCTAGTCTGAAATTCGGAGTGAAAACATGAAAGGATGGTGATCCGCTTACGCCTGTCCCTAGGTTTTCATAAAAAAGCCAAAACCACTAGCTAGAAAAATTGTGATGAAGTAATTGAAGAAACATTTATCAGAGAAACCTTAATTTCTTCTTTATTTTTTCAAGGTATTGCTCATAATCATTTTCACTATTTTGGTTAGAAAATATATCACATGTAAATGTAAGTAGGTAAAAATAAGAAAAGAAGAAAACTGAGATTAGTCCACATATTTAAACAGTAAACCGGAATGATGAAGACTGGTTCAAGCTGAAGTAGTTTTTGAGTCTTCTAAGAAACAGTGAAATAAGGTATTAAATGCTTGTGTTTTCTAGGTTTTTGCTTCCAATTTTTCAAAAGTAACAAGTGGAAATAAAAAATTATTTGAGCTCTTAAAGGATTAATTTAAATGTTATACAATTATTATTATTTTTTTTTAAAAAAAAACTTAGATTGTTTTGGTTTCAGGCATAATTTATTTTAATTATTGTAATATTAGAACTTCTCTCACACTCTAAAACCTGAATGGCTATGAACTTGATTTGAATTTTTACTGCTCCTTAATAAGCGTATCCTCCAATCCTCAATACGAAGTCAAAGGAAAATTTTAAAAAGATTTGGACGCAAAGGGCATCGGCGATATTTCACAACATATTTTTAGTGAAAAGTTGTTTGAAATTCTCCCACATAATAATCGTTCACAAATGTTTAAATACTAACAAAAACAAAGCTTTCTTTCAAATAAATGATACAGTGGTATCTTAAAACTTTTTACATGCCTTTTTCTACGATAGTTTAATTGACAATTCTGATTTTGACAGCAGATCTGTTATTTCAGCATGTCTTTCTGAAAGTTTATTATGTAAAACACGGATGAGAAATTATACTACATAAATTTTTACCAAACATTAAAGGCTAAGTTCAGTATATTATGACTTAAAATATGTAGAATAATTCTTACATACATTACACGGGGTGTTCGAAAATATCTTGCCGAAAAGTAAAGAGGGAATTAATATCTGAAAAGAATCTTACCGCATTATTTTTGTTTAGGACTTTTTAACTTAAAGAGCCAACGGCTAAGTGAATATGAGAAGTATCAATTATATATAAAATGAGTTAAATAAAAAAACATAACATACATTTTAATAAAATAATGACCATCAACACTATTCCATCGTCTATTCAATATTTTTTTTCAGTAATACCAATTCACTTTTGGAAATTATCCGATCAGCAATCATTCTCCGTAAAACTTTTTAGCACTCCGTTTGTCGTTTGAGGCCATATACATCGGATGGATATCTGTGACCTCTGAATTCATGTAACGATTTACATCTTCGAAATTACCAACTGTAAATGATACCTTCTCTCTGTTACAAGATGAGATCAGCAACCTAACACATTTATAGGCATATATTCTACGAAAAACATAATTTGTTTTCGTTACAGTTTCCCATATATTTTCCACGATTTATGAGTATTTATTTAATGTATAGCTAAAATCGAGGGCTATCAGTGATCATTACTTTTATTGGGCAGTATTTTTATTCATATTAGGGAAATAATAAAACCGTGGGTATAAATTCAAAATGGTAATTTAAGATATAATATTTTTTTAGAAAAGAAATTATCTGAAACAGCACTAATAGGGTAAAATGAACAAAAAGGAATTATATTTTTAGTCCTTACGTCCTAAATTGAACCTAAAAAGGTTAAATAATTTCAATGAGAAATTATTGTGTACTAATTACTCTATAGAAAGAATTCACTAATGAGTTAAGCAAATTATAGTCACATAAATCTAACATGTGATGTTTTAAACATAACCAGTTTGAAAGTTTAAATTTTTTATGAGTAAAACCATTTATTGATTATTTTTCGATATTAATTTTTACTAGTACCATATGCCAAATTTCATGCTCAAAACTATGATCCTGACTCTTAGATGAGAAATTTACAGAAGAGTTGGAATTGTAGAAAAGAAAAAAAAAATGAGCCTTGTGATATAATTTGAGTACTCCTCGAGTGTGCAAAAAGCATTATTCTTGCACCCTTTTTAAATGATGTAGCTTGAATATTCAACCAATAATTATCCAGGAAGTTAAAGGAATAAAAGAAATGCAGTGGCATATTTCTTAACGACGGCCTTCGTTAATGAAGATTTGTTCTAAGCAGAACATATCTTGCGTATGGACACAAGCTTTGGCTTACGTCGCCTCTTCTATAGCTCCATTTCGTTTCGGTATGATCTAGAACAGTGGTATTCAACCTGGTTCCTACCGCCTACTAGTCAGCGTTCAAGTTTTCATGGTGAGCAGTGAGGATTGTATTGTAGCTTTTTAATCTAGCTTCGTTATAATGTATTGAAGAGAGAATTTCATCAGTTTCTTGAACTACCCTCTGTAAGAGATGATGTAACCAAAGGATATTGACCGATTCTATAGCCTCTTAAAATTAAATTTGACACTGAAAAATGATTTGAATGTATTTTGAAATTAAAGGTACATGACGTCGGATAAAAAGTCCTTTTACTGCAAATTTCGAAGATGCTGATTTACACTTGCCAGATGAACTGTTAGAAATTAGTTATTATTAAGAAAGCAAACATAAATTCGATAGTAGTGGATATGAAAACCTATGGTAAGATAAAACGAAATGCCTGTCATATATCCAAATATGTTGAAAAGGATATTCAGTATATTTATTTATTTATTGATACGTTCCCCTATCTCATATCTTGTGTAATCAGATTTTAGTACTGTAAATCATATTGTTACCAAAAAAGGAACCACATGAATGTTTCCGAAACAGGAGATCTTCTTTTTTTCCGCACAAACATTGAGTAAGATGCTCAGCATTTAGTTTCACAGTAAAAGCCTCATTGATTATTTAATTAATTAAATATTATTTTTTTAACATTTCGTGTTTATATTTATACAAAGTATAAATAAAAAGACAGATTTAATTACATTGAGTTGTGTCCGCCAAACTCAGCGATAGTTCGACATAAAATGTTTGGTAAGTAATTATTATTAAATGCTCTAACTTTCTTATAACTCTGATTTATAAATTTTATAAAATACAATTACTTCTCTACTTTATAAATCACTATTACTGTGGAACCGCCTGGCGGTTAGAAAGTTTTACTGATAACAGAGATACAAAAGTGGTCGGCAGGTATAAAAAGAATGACTACCTGTGATCTAGAGGCCATTGAGTGATTTAAATGATCTACAAATCAATTGATTAATAAACGTGGAGCTGTAATTTTTGACAAGAGTCAGAAAGAATCATTCAATTACCATTATTATACTCGTGGGAAATTACTCCTTGGATAACGACGCTTTTGGTTGACGACGATAATCCTGAAACAATTACCGTCGTTATCCAAAGTAGCACACTGTACTTCTTTTTCGTTTCTAATTCAAATTTCGAAAAGGAATTTAAAATATTCTCGCTAAAAGTAGTAAGTTTATAAACAATATAAATTGGAAATGAAAATATAAAGATAAAAAACTACATTCCAATTGATTTTGATATTTTTTGAAAAGCAGTATCTAGGAAATGAAGTTTTCAAATTAAAAGATGAATTAAAATGCAGTTCCAATTGGATACAAATGTAGTCAGTGTATATGTAGGCTTCATCACATTACGTGTAAAGATAAATATGATCAATAAATCACGAAAGTTTCAGAAAGGAAAGAAAAATACTTTTATTGTGAAAACTCCGTAATTTTTGCTTCCTTCTTATGACGATCTAATTAAAGAAAAACAGAAATAACTGAGTAAGGAATTCACGATGTAATATTGACAGAAACGAAACGAAATAGAAGAAATATTTTTATTTCTGGCTCGAAATAAGACTATATATGACTAAAAGTTTTTCAAAAGAAGTTTGGTTTGAGCTATTTTATTATTGTAAAGCATGAACAATTGAGTTACAAAGGTTCAACTCAAAAAGAGAAATAATATAATGAATTTTAAAAAAGGATTGAAAATAACAAAGAATTTAATTCAACTGAGGAAAATACATTTAGAATCTTTTCTTGAAACGTAAATTCTTTTCTACAGTCTTACAAAAGTAGAAAAATGTTAGAATTCTTAATACTCATAGTAACAAAATATAGATTGCATATGTAATTAATAAATAATTCTTTTAATTGAATAAAATATATGAGGCGTGTTTAAGAAACCCGGATAAATTCTATAAAAATCTTTATTTTTTTTTCACAATTTTAACAATATTGCTCTTTCAATACACTCTCCTCCACGATACCTACACCATTCCATGAGAAATTTTTAGTGGTCAAAGCGTTGGAAGTTCTTATTCAGAATGGATGTTCATGATCTTTTGTCATTTTGTCTCTTATAGCTTGAACTGTTTCAAATCTGGTTTTCATCAGTACTAGTTTTATCATGGAGGACAGAGAAAAGTAATCTAAGTTTTATATAGGAAGTTAGAGGATGTTATGCTTGGAACAGAGATCTTGTACTTGGCTAAAAACACTGACAGACAATGCAATATGGACTGTTGATGAATAATCCATGACTTGTTTTTCCATTATTCAAGCTAAATTTTCTACAATTCGTGCAAAATCAACCGAACTGATTCTTTGTCAACTCCTATGTTATAAGATAATACGCAAATACTCAACCGACGGTTTTTTCGGAGTAAGACATGGATTCTTTCACAGTACACTTCTTTTAAGAAAGAATAAGTTTTTACGGCAGGTATTCAAATTTCACATCATTGCGCGTTACTCTCTTAAAAGACTTAAAATTTATCTGACGGAATGTTGATGCAAGGTTCGATACGAAAGAAGACAACGACCCCACTGAGTGGTCAACATCGAAGCAGAATTGGAAAGAGATTTTATATGACTGCTCCGTTTCATCGCCCTCTTTTGTACGTAGTTTGATCTTGACACTTGCTCTCTGTTCGTCTTCTGATCTATCAGATCAGTTTTATTTTCATTTCTTTAAAAAATTTTTAGCTACATCTCGTATGTAATACAACATGCTTAAGTGTCAATTTCTTAACTGAACAGCTCTAGAAATTCTTGGAAATTAATATTTATAAATCAGCTATTTTACTTTGATTTTCTTACAAGAAATCTGAATTATTTAATGAATTTTCAGTTTTATCTTTACCACTCACACTTCAGCCTTACAGTAGAGAAGAGGCTTATACATTTTCTAAGTAAAAACAAATTACTCTAATTATAATTTGAAAATGAAAATTCTATATAAATATAACTTCAAATAAGGAACAAATATGAATAAAGGTTTTATGGATATGATATTCTTACTCTTTGTAATTTGTGATAATTCTTGTTTATAGGGATAATTTAGGTTCACAATTCATAATTTTTTTTTTTGAAAAATAAAATATCATTTTTGATGTGATGTCTTACTTTTAAAAAACGATTGTCAAAGTTAATATATTATTTGAATATTAACTGGCTGAATTAATTTTTTCCCTGCATGAACTCGATGACTTAGAGTAAATAAGCTTTGCTTGTTTTGAAAAGTGGAATGTTGTGTAAAAGAAATTCGTGTTTTTTTTTATTATGACCTTAATAACAATTTTCTCTTTCAGTTTTAGGAAATAGCATTTCTAATAATGTTCATTTTTTGTTGTGTTTTTATAATCGTTTGGAAACACAATACAAGCCTTTTTCTTTTTTGAAATATCAAACATGTTTTTAATACATGTTTTTTGTCTGTTCTGAATTTAGTACAGACAAAATTATTGACATAAAGCGATAATTTAATTTAAAAAAAAAAAGAGAGTACCATAGTAAAATGTTTGATTTATTTGAAGTTTTCATGAGTTCATAGCAAAAACAAATTCGAAAGTGCATAAAAGTCTATGTATTTAAAGAATAGAAGAACATCAAATAATAAATATAAACAAGTGTGAAAAACTATGAATGTATGTAAACAATGAATTTCACTGTTCAAATAGAACGAACTTTTTATCTGTAAAGGAGAGCATTAATGCTTTTAAAATTCATTCTGGGGAATCCATTCATGATTGCAACTCATAAGATAACGTTTTTAATAAATAATGTTAAATGTTGAAGATATTCTTTATCATTTTAAATGTAATTGCTTACATTATTCAAGAGAACAATACATTATATACGTATATTTGAAGATAGATTGTACAAGAATCAAATTTATTTTACTTGGTAATGATGTTCTCATAGCATTTTACGTAAATATGGGGAGAGGGAGAAACAGTATTTTTCTATTATAAATAAAGTAGACGAGATTATATTACGTAATAATTAAAAACTCTCATAATTTACTTGTTACTCACTTTGAATTGTTTTTGAAATAAGTATATGATTATAAAGACGCCGATTTTAAATTTCAGGAAATTAGGATTGAAAAGTTATAGCAATTTTGCCATCTCATTGTAACGATGATCAAATTTTTTAATCATTAGTTTTCAAAAAACTTTTTTAATAAATAGCATTTAATTTTAATGATTTGTCTGCAATAATATTTTCTTTTTTAATGTTCTGAAAACGACCAAATAGTTGGGAATAAATACTGGTTTTGAACATTATATTAATTTCATTAATATCATAATCATTACAGTCTTTAACGGCACAAATTGAAATAAAAATTTAAAGAATATCATATTATATGATTAACTGCTTCTATATGTTATTGATTATATACATATGGTATGACGGAAAAAGAAAAGGGAATATAATTGACTTCAAACATAACTACGTAATTAGATTTTAGTAATATCTCCTCAATATTTTACAACATTTATTCTTACTCATATTGCCAGGAAATTTTTCGTATATTACCGAAAATATATTCGTATATTTTAAGTTTAAAATTTACTTTCTCATCTTTATTTCAGCTTAAAATTTTTCAGGAAAAAATATTGCAAGGAATCAAGCAAAATAACAAAACTGATCAGGGAAAAATATTTACAAAATGACAACTTTAGCATTTTTAATCTAAACCTAATAGTAATAATTAACGATTTTTGTATGTATAATGAAAATTCATTTATCACTTTTTTCATGCGGTATATTTTATTATCCATTGCTTTCAATTGTGCGTATGATAAAATATTAATCTATTTGTAAAATAGTATATTAATTGAAAAAAAATATATGCGATTTAGTTTCAAAAAATAATCAATTTCTACCTTAAGGCTTATTCATGGAACTTTAAATGTCAGTAACACAATCGGTAACATTTTATTTTATATCTTTGGTTTAATATAATTCTGTACTTATATAAGTTAACTGTTAATAATCACATTATTAGTTACATAATAAATCAGGGTTAAAAATGGCTTATGATAGTAAAAAATATCAAATTATTTTCTTTCATTGATAGACATAGAAATAATCAATTTTCTCTTCTTACAATGAATTTATTAAATAAATTTCTCAAAAGTTAATGAATTAGTCTCAGAAAGCAAATGAAGTTTCTAAAACAAAGCGTCATTTTTTTTTACTTAATTATAAAATTATTGTGAAATCAAAAATATTAACCCCATAATTAACAAAAACAGCTACGTTCCAAAGTAAGTGTTATTATTTATTATAATACAAATAAAAGAGCCATTTTAAATAAAAGTTTTACGGAATATTTATTGATGCCTAATGGAAAACTGCTTTTGAACTTATAATTTGAAATTAAATATTCTTGCGATTGAGTATTCGATTCAAAGTGTATTAATACAAAACGATTGTTTAATTTTAATGACGAGCTATATGTTAAAATATTTATTGATATATAGTTGTTGTTTTCGGAATCATGTGAGGGAAATCGATATAATAATTAGAATTTAAGCCTAAGTCAAACGAAATCCATGAACACTATCGTTATCGTTTGGTATTAGAAAAACAATTTCAAATTTTGTGAAAAGTTTGGGTACCCTCAAAATATTTCAACATACGAGAATCATCAAAACCTGGGGAGAACTAAATAATGCGGAAAGAGGA